>JABUQX010076882.1:0-25000 GCA_015478945.1 Trachelipus rathkii | reverse complement strand
ATACATCATGTAGATGTTGAAATAAATGAAAATGATGGACAAAATGAAAATCTAAATAGGAACGATGGTCACAACTCAAATAACTCATCGGTTGAGAGTGATCGTTCTCGCACCCCATCACCCGAACCACATCGAAGAACTAGGAAAGTACTCTCTGTGCAGGATATTCCTCGGTTTGAAACAAGGGATGTGGGAAAGTGGTTAGATAGAGTGGAATTTCTATTTAGCCTATATTTTGTTACTGATAATATTGAAAAAGTTCAACTTCTCGGTCCTCTCTTACCTTCGGCTATAACTTCAAGAATAAGCTATCCTATCAACGACCAAACATATGAAGAATTGGTTCGCCTTGTAACTGAAACTTATGCTCCATCTGATAAAGAGAAAGCTGAAAATTTATTTCGGCAGGAGCTTAAACCTGGTGAAAAGCCCACAGCATATCTTAACAGAATTAAAGCATCATTAGGAATCCGCAGTTATCAATGGCTTTTACATCAAAATGAAAACCTTATGAAACAGATGTTTCTTCGTGTTCTACCTGAGGATCTGGTACCGTTATTAACGGTTTTGAAAGGGGATGCGGATATTCATAAATTGGCCGAAGCAGCTGATGTGTTCATGGAATCCCAACGTCATAAGTCAAAATCCTATCCAGATTATTCAGTCAATGCTGTGACTCCATTCATCCCTACCAGGGCAAGTGATCCCCAACCTAGGAAAGAAGACCACATTTCACACAATGATTTGGCCCAAATAAACAATCGACTAAGTGAGATGTTCCAGAAGTTGGAGGCCCTCACATATCAAGTAAATCAATTAGATCTGCAGATGTCTCGTAATGATAATGGTTGGGACAGAGGTCGCTCTCCTGGCTGGGACAGAGGTCGGTCTAACCGTCGTCGATCATCTTCAGGATTTAGAAAAGATGGACCCCTTTGCTACTACCATTTCACCTTCCGTGAAATGGCTAGCAGGTGCCAAGGAGGCACTTGCAAAATGGCTCATTTGTTGGCACAAGCGCCATCACATAATAATGCTGGACCTACTTCCCTACCTTCGCAGGGAAACTAAGTATAGGGGTGGAGTTACGCCCCTGTACAAAGAAAGTGCGTTTTAATCCAGTGGTAACTCGTAAAATTTGTAAGTACAAAAGTAGTTTTAATAATATAGAACGTATTAGGGAGGACAGCTACCCCCAACCAAATTCGAATAATAATTACAATATAGGTAAAAATGTTGATACAATTTTGCATGCTAATAAAAATAATATCCAGGTTCATGTTCATTCAAGTGAAAATGCTAATAATGGCGTAAAACAATCTGTTTTATGCGAGAGAGCTTCTCAGTTGAGTGAAAATGAATCTTGGTATAGGGAAAATTTGATTTCCTCCGATATTAGTGTTAAGGGTAAGGATATGCATTATCAAGGTAGCGAACAGTCAGTTATAGGGCTGGAATCTTTAATTCCAAGCCAAAATACTGCGATGCGGGTTGAAAATGCAGATTCTTGCAATGGGTCAGTGCTTCCCAAAGTTTTAAATGTAAACGAATGTAAAAATTTTGCAATTAATTGTCTCCTTCGTATATATGACGCTAATTCTAAGCAATTATTTTTGTTAGATACAGGGAGTTCATTTTCTATTTTAAAGGCTTCTGCAGAACAAAAGAAAGATCCTATTGGCTTTCTTACAGCTGCTAATGGAAGTCAGATTAACATTTATGATTGTATAACTAAAAAATTAAATTTCCTGCTAAAAAGGGACTATGAGCATATATTTTTAATCGCTGATGTAATTGATAATATTTTAGGGATAGATTTTTTTACTAAATATAAATTTAACCTAGATTTTAGCTCAAATATTATAATTGATGCCACAACTGGTCTATCATGTGAAGTCATTCAAGGGAATGATTCTGAAGCACTACCCATAACAAATGATTTTAATTATATAAATTTAACTCTTTCTCCTAAACTCCCTTCTGCGCCTTCTCGTTATACTTCTCTATTAGGTGAATATAAAATGTTGTTTGATGATTTATATAAAATTTTAGAAAATGTTAATGTGAGAGATAATAATTATAATAATAGTATCCCTGGGGGTAGCTATCAGGACAATGCCTCCTACAAGTGTAATAAAAATAGAAATGAAATAAGTATGAATAAAAGTGATATTAATAAAGAAAGTGATTTTAATAATACAAGTGAAATAGGCTTTACAAAATTTCCTCTTTCCCCCGCTGAACAAAATTCCTTAAATGAATTAATTCCTTATAAATTTAAAGTTATGGGTTCCCCAATAAACATTAAAAGTCGCAGAATCTCTACTAGTTTATATGATAAGGCCAAAGAAGAGATAGGCAGGTTAGTAAATGCTGGGGTACTTTCTCCCTCGCACTCACCTTGGGGATTTCCGATTTCTGTACTTTCTAAACCTAGTGGTGGAGTCCGAATAGTAGCCGATTTGAGATTATTGAACAAACGAGCTGTTCGAGACAATTTCAGTCTCCCTAACTTAAATGACTTTACGAACTTACTTCACGGGTGTAAAGTATTTTCTGTTTTAGACTTAAAAAAGGCATTTTATAATCTTAAAGTCCACCCTGATTGTCGAAAGTTCTTAACTATAAATACTCCTTTTGGCAGTTTCTCATATAATAGTATTGTAGAAGGCTTCCATTCCAGTCCCACTAGTTTTACAAAATACATATCTTTAATTCTTTCTAAAATCCCTAACATTTTTATATATATTGATGATATCCTCATCGCCACTCCTACTCATGATGAACACATGAAGATTTTAGAAATGGTACTAGACCGGTTGAAATCTTTTAATTTGAGACTTAGTGCTGATAAGTGCCAAATTGGACAGTCTCGGGTTACATATTTAGGTTTTGATGTGTCCGAAGGCTCCATGCTCCCTAATGAGGATAAAACCACTGCTATTATGAATATCCCAAAACCCAAGACTATCAAAGATTTACGTTCTTTCATAGGCAGTCTAAACTATTTTCGCTCTTCTCTTCCTGGTATTTCTGAAATTATTTCTCCTCTTCTTTCTTTTCTCAAAGGTGCACCATACTCTCAACGCAGAGTAAAATGGAATCCTGAGGCAGAAGAAGCCTTTAATATGGCCAAATTGGCCCTCAAAAATGCTATACCTTTGGGTTTTCCTTCTAATAATGCTCAAATATCTGTTTTCACTGATGCTAGTCAGACAGCCTTGGCAGGTGTGGTAGTTTCTACAGAAAATGAAAAAACAGTTCCGCTTGGATTTTACAGTTATCGATTGAATCCTACTGAAATTGGTTATAGTATATATAGCAAGGAACTCCTTGCCTTGGTTAAAACAATTAAGAAATTTTCCCATATAGTAGAAGCAAGAAAGGTAGATGTGTTTTGTGACAATCTTTCAGTCACACAGTCACTTAAAAAAGAGACTGATGCTAATCACTTGCTAGCAAGGGAGCAGCGTTACCTAACTTTCTTGTCAGAGTATGATTTGACTGTACATCATATTAAATCTGAAGAAAATATTCTTGCAGATTTCTTGAGTAGAAATCCAGCTCAGAGAACCACTGAATGGCCATCAAATTTGCCCACTCCTTCCACTTCTGCGGAAAAAGTAGAATTAGATTCAGCAACAAGCTCTTCTCTTCAAATTGGAGATCAGATACCTGAAGCAGAAGTCATTCCAGAAGTATCCTGTGATGAAGTCTTGGTGTCACCAGATTTTCTACCCCAGCAGAATTCTTCAACAGAGGATGACGGTTATGCTCTTGCATCAATTTTCAATATTTCCACCAATGATGTATTTAAGCTTTTTCAGTGTAAGATTGACTACAAAGAACTGCAAGCAGCACAAGAAGCTGATGTACAACTTCAGAAATATTTAAATAACCAAGAAAATACAGGTCTTAAGCTTACAAAAAGACTCTATTATTATAGGAATGACTTGGTCTCACTAGTCGTTGATGAATCTATTCCACTTTCACCACGTGTCTTTGTTCCAGAATCCTTTATTCTTCCTGTTATTTCTTATTCTCACTCTTTAGGGCATTTTGGTGTTAAGAAAACTCTGGCATCCCTTAGAAAGCGCTTTGTATGGAAAAATATGCCAAAGTACGTAAAGCAATTTGTACAAAGTTGTGATGCATGTCAGAGATCTAAATCTTTTCGCAAAATAAGCCCTCCATATGAATCTTATAGGCCAGTATCGGCCAAATTTCAAGTAGTCCATATTGACATTCTTAAAATGCCTCAATGCAAAAGCTATAAGTACCTTTTAACATTGATTGATAGGTTCTCCCGTTATCTCTTTGCTTTCCCTTTAAAAAACATAGAAACCTCAACCATAGTGGAGGTAATTACTAGAGAATTTCTACCCATAGCTGGAGTGGTAGGAACTTACGTTTCTGATAGAGGAACGCAGTTTACGTCGGACTTATTCAAGAGTGTGTGTGAGGAGTTAGGATCCCGGCATAACTTTACCTCCGCCTATACCCCACAAAGCAATGGCCTCATCGAAAACTCCCATAGAACATTGTTGAGATCTTTGCGAGCCATGCTGTCGGATGAGTTGGAAGATGTGAAGTATTATTGGCTAGATCTTCTCCCCATTGTGCTATTGTGTCTGCGTACTGCCCCATTGAATTCAGAAGGAATCACCCCTGCCATCTTAATGATGGGTCAAAATCCAACTCTCCCTGGAGCATTAATAGATCAGCTGGAGTCCTCCTTCCCCATGTCCATGAAAACTTACGCTGAAAAACTAAAATTATTCTTAGGACTCCCTCTGTCTCCAGAATTTACTGCCAAGAACCCCAAAATATATGTGCCAAATAGTCTGCAAGATGCAAAATTTGTATTAGTTAAAAAACAGCAGTATGGCAGAAACAAACTAGAACCCATATATCATGGCCCCTATCCCATAGTAAAGTTATCTGGAAATAATGTGTACATAAATAAGAATAATCAAGTACAATGTGAAAATTTAATAAATGTAAAGCCATATTTTATGTTAAATAATGAATGTGAAGAATTAGATGATTTATAAAGAAAATTTCTATTGGTGCTAAAGTTTATATATTCTAATGCCAGTATACTCTTGTGATAAGTGATATAAAGGTGAAACTTTCATGTAACATGTTGATTACTTTTTAGGTATAGTCATTTTGTTAGATTTAAGTTTCCTCTACTACTTGAATTTTCACTTAATCTTCTCTATTCCTCTAAAATTAAGTATTTTAGAAGTGGCTGGGTGTTCAGGTGTGAATCTCCAAGTAAACTTGGAAATTCACCCTCCAAAAGTCACCACATGCAACAAATTGGATTCATTAATAATTTGTTTATAAAATAATTTTGTATATTTGATGTGAATACTTCGTAATAATTACGAAAATATGGCGCAAAATGCCATAATTGTAAAGTTGTAACGGTTGGCAAATTGCCCCTCAAAAAGTGGCTCATGTCAATGTTTTTGTAGCTATTATTTCTAGCCCGCCAATTGAGAGAGATATAAACAAACAATCTTAGCGCACGACGCTTTATAAATTTTGTAAATAAATTAATAACTAAATAAAAACTAAAACGAAGTTATCTTTCAATTAATACAAGTGACATAAAATAAGAAGAAAATAATATAAAAATAAAGTTTAAAGGAAAGAAAATCTATACTTTTCGTTGGAAGGCTTAGACCCCAGACTAGTCCTTCCACGTTGGTGTATCCCAGTATATATATATGTATATATAGTTTAATATACATGAGTATATATATATATATATATATATATATATATATATATATATATATATATATATATATATATATATATATAGCGCTTTAATGCAGATATGTTTCAAAATATTGCCTTAAAGAAAGGAAATAGATACGGTATGAAATTTGATACGGTATGAAATTTGACACTTTAATAGCTAATGCTCTTTTCTTCATAGCATCATAGTAGCAACCTTTCTAATATCCACCGCGCAAATATAAGTTTCTTAACTTCAACTTCAATGAAGCAATTGTGAAAAAACTTATTGTTCAATAGCTTTCAAAGTTGACTTAAAGAAATTAAATCTGAAGAGGAAAAGTCATGAAAAAAACAAAAACCATTTGGAAACCAGCTCTGAAAACAAATCAAGAAAACAAATCAACCACTTTTACTGTCATTGATACCATGAATTTTCTATTATAACCAAACAATGACGATGGTCTAAAAACTGTAAACAAAAATAAAGCTGATCAAATAGATTTGTATTATAATATAAACTAAAGCAGAGAATAAAGCTAATCCTTTCAAATTTCATAGGTTAGGTTAGGTTCAAAAATATTTTAAATTGAGTAAACTTGTTCGGTGTTATCTACTAGCTTGTTCAAGCAGAAGTTCTCAGCGAATGCTTAGGTTAGGCTAGTTATATAGTAAATGATGAAAAGAGTAATAATATATATGGACTTATTAGTAAAAATGCAAAGAAGCTTGTATTTTTAAAATATAACTTGCCGTTAATACAGTTAAAAAATAAAATAAACATATTTTCCTTTATTCATAAATTGGGTAGATAATTATATAGATAAAAATGATGTATAGTACAATTATTTATAAGAAAAGAGAAATATATATATATATATAAAATATATATAATATATATATATATATATATATATATTATATTTAGGTATAGTACCAATGAAATTACTGATTCCACCGGATAACGGAATTACCTGAATCAACATATATATTAAATTACCTGACCTCGATAACTGGAAATTCAAAATCATCCTATAATTATATACATAAAGATAAATTATATAACATAAAATCTTAAATAAATATCTTAGAGCTTGGTGGTCTACTACAGCTGTAAAAGCCATAAACTAACTATATAGGATAATTTAAATATATATATATTAAATATATATATATATAATATATTAACTAATATATATTATAATAAATTATTAAAATACATATATAATATATAAATAATAATATATTAATATATATTATAATAATATATTATATATATATAAATAATAATAAATAATAATATATATATATATAGAATATATATAAATTATATACAATAAGTTATGATATATCCAACATAAATAATAAATATAATAATAAAGTTTAAATATATACTACTAGGCGAAAATATTATAAGTAAATAATGTACAAAATCATATATAATATTCAACTAATAAAAAAGTAAAACTATAGTATAATCATGAACGACACCCACCTGCAAAAGGAATTAAGGAATAACATTCTAATCAAATAGAACTACTGTAAATGCAAAAAAATTGATTAAAAATAAAGCTATATAAATAGAACATCTGATCACCCCCAAAATAGCAAAATCAACGGGTGAAAACTAAGAGGAAAATCGGCACCGAAAAATTTGCCTAGATCACACAATACCCTAAAAATCACAGGAAGGTTCGTCAGGGTAATAATAAAATTAAGTATTATATGTAGCAAAACTTTTAAAATACTTACATGAGCAATTCAATCAATATCACTTTAACGACAGAAATCATCTATTGATGCAAACTGCTCCACTCAGTTCGGAATTCAATCTGAAAATGCTTATATATCTTAAGTATATAAATGAGTGGTTGTGGGAGCAGAAGATGGAAACCAACAGAGACACAATTTTTGTGAAGAGAGAATAAGGAAGTAGCAGCAAGATAGACGAGATTAGCCTAAGTTCTTATGGTGCTATAGAAATACGACACTCACACACACTAATGGAATTGGAGCATGTAGTATTGAGAAAGATAAACCAACGGAACAGTTGAGCTACAGTTGGTAAACTAACCCACAGACCGTTACACAACCATGTGTGTGCTAAATAAATATTAGTCTAAAAGGTATATAATAGTTATCACTAGCTTTATGCATATATAATAATAGTAATGATTAAGACTAGATAGTATATATATATATAAAGATATTATAAGTATATTAATAATATAATATATAATTATATATAAATTAATAATCACCACTAGATTAGATATCATAGATAGTTCTGCTATTTTATATATCATAATAGAATATATTCTTACATAGTACTTTTCATTATAAATTAATGTATAGATGAATAAAAGTATGAGTTATATACTATGATAATTACATCATTAAAAGTAATTGTAAAATTATACTATAGGTCCCTTAAGGTAATAGAGGAGAGCAACGTAGGGCAGCCCCACCGATATTCTTACTCTAACAGTACATATTTAACACACATAGAAAGATTTTAAAGATTCACACGCAGTCTCATAAACTATACATTAATAATGAATATATAATGAGTATTTCTATATAAATAATACTAATTTATTATATAATTATATTCACTTATTAATTATAAGACCATTTTCCTTATTCTTCTCTCCCTTTAACTATGTAGTAATTTGTGTACTCATGTTTTTTTTCAGTCAGGAACATTTGATATTTTCTTTACGTTCTCAAAAAATAAAAATAAAAATTATTTTTTATAGTTAATTTCCTATTATAATTACTATTAGATTAATCCTAATGTAATAAAGCAGTAAAACAATGTCGCAAACACCCATAATTTTTTTTATGACATGACAAAAAATATATATATATTTTTTTTAAAATTAGATTTGCCACGAATTGATGGCTGTGCTATAAAATCTTAAGTATGAATTTTTCTATAAAGACCTTGTCTATTTGCATAGTTTTCAGTTTTTGAACATTTCGAAACAAGATTTGTCTTGGTGTTCATTTGAATGAAGGTCTATCGATTTTTGCAACAGCAAATAACGTTAAAGCTAAAATTAATTTCTTCTTCGACACACTTATTTTTTTTAAACAGCATTAAGACTCTCACGACCTGCCTCTATCACATCTGATCGTTTCCACATCCACATTCTAATAGGAATATAGCTGATGTTAGATAAATGTTAAGGTGGACTGTTAATGGCGAGAATAAATTCATATTCATTTCTATATAATATCCCTAGACTAGAGCACAAGAAACTGCTTTGTTGCTGAGAACCCAAAGAAATAGTGAGTGGTTAAAAAATTATTATATTATTCTTTTAAAATATATTTCTGAAATAATAAGGTATAATTAAAAGCCTATGATTGAAAAGTTATTCAATTTTCTTCGCCAGAAATTCTATTATCGAGAGCGCGCAGTGTGAGAAAGCTCCGCTTTCAGAAAGAATCGAATAATATATTCAAGTGTTATTGCAATCTCACACCCTAGTATAATTTCTATCATCTAATTTGTATGTTCGTATTGCATTCATGAGTGAGAATCTGCTATCTACAATAGAAATATAAATTCGCTGATATATTGTAATTACATAAATTGGAACATACTAAATTATATAAGTGTTAACTTATACACTATTAAACTCCATTAGCATATTCACCATATCATCAGTGAACAATATTAAGATACCTAAAGAGGAATAAAAAAACTCCTTTTCTCTTTATAAGATATTCATCTTAGAGCTTTCCATATCATATACATATCTAATTAAACCATAAGGATCTTTTTGTCAAACTGATGCATTTTACAACTCTCATAATTATTATACTAAGTATTTGCTTCCTTATATAGTTACAACGCAAACTAAAAATGAAATGTTATAATGAATAAATGACAAAAATGTCCTGAAGTATAAATGACAAAATGACCCAAAGAATTAAAAACAATAAAATGACAACGAATAAGAATGAAAGTGTAACTGAACAACTGCATTTATAAATTAATTTATAAATAAGCAAAAATTTCCAACCTATAATTTCTACTAATATTTTTGTTGCACTGATGATGTCACATTAGACTGTAGCACTGCATATACCCTCAATTTTTTGCCGATTTCTCAAATACAAAGTCAGTATGCATTAACAGTTGAAATCAAAAAGCGGATAGAAAGCTGAAAATTACACATCACATATGATCAAGAAGAACCTCATATTTCTGGGGAAATGAATAATCAAATTTAATGAAGTAAACAATTGTAAATTATTCTCCTGAAGGCAAAACCGAGCAGCAGACATAGCCGAACAAACAGCTACATTGGTGTTCCTTCTTTATAAGGATCTCAATGTACATAAGAATTTCAGCTTATCTCTTTAAAAAACTTAGCTGAAAATATAGCCGAACTATCAATGTACACTACCACGAATATTTACAATTTAAAAATGAGTAAGCGTGTTGGACTTGGGTTTGATGGGTCCTCCACCATGATTGGCAAAGAAAAAAGGAGTTCAGAACAATAAGAAATCAGTACCCAAACCAGATTTTTCATGTTGTTCCTATCTTTCAATTTAATAATTATCAGAGCTAAGTTCTTTTCCCTATCTTAAAAGAAAGTGAGGTAGGAAGATAATTTATAAAAATTTTTCCGGAGAAAAAAAATCTTCGTCGAAAAATTCTTGCTAAAATTATGCAAGTAAAATTAAATGTTCTATCGTTGGATGACATAATATGTCTTGGGATTACCAAAATAAACATTATCTTTTAATTATTCGAGCAGTATATTACGAAAATAATTTCAATCCAATAAACCATAATAACTGCAGCATTCACTTCATCAGCAGCAGAAGTCCTGCCATTCATCATCTGTTATCCTTTCATCCAACATATAGTTCATTTACAGATGTGAAAAGTGATATTACATCAAAACTAAGTATATTGTAGATGAGGTTCATTGTCACAACATAGAAAAAAACTATTGAAGTATTTACAAACTTATGGAAAATTGAAAATAACTGCCAGTCTCTTTTAAAGGAATTTTTTTGAAAAAATCTAAGAATTTTGCCAAGATTTTTCATTCCAAGTGCAGTACCCAAAGGAATTCCAGCCTCAGGACATCAAAAAATTCTACTGAGGATTGCTCAGAGTTGCACTATTTAACTTTATCTTGATTCTCTCAATTTCATCTCTGATTCTCAAATTTCGACACATATATAACAACTTTTAATGTTGCTATGCATTGAACCCAAATAGAACCAAGAAAAATAAACCAAATTCGAAATTTATTCAAATCTAAACTGATGATAACTGAATATAATATGGACAAAACTAATTTTTGAAGCAGAATCTTTGTTAATTTCTGGAATCAGATATGAAACAAATTAATGAGAAAAGAATTACAGCACATTACTACAAAATAATTGTACATTTTCCCAACAGTTCCACAATCTATCAAAGTACTTTCCCAGACTCCATCAACCCTAACTTGGGCCAATAAAGTCGTTTATTTACCCTTACGACATTTTAAAACTGCTAAGTCAAACTATTTCCAACGAAAGATTAAATTGCATGTAACTAGCATTCGGCAAACTTTTCACTCAAAAACATGCCTTGATAGTAAATATTATAAACTGATTCTTTAGAAGAAAAAAGAAATATTAAAATTCTTATTTTCATCTTAAAAAAGGAAAAAACTATTTATTAATGAGAGAATGGCTTTTTCTATCAACATTCCAATAAAAATGTAGTGAATTATGAAATATTATATAAATATTGGCTATGGAATTATCATTTCTTATATTCAAACTTTGAAAACACTTACTATAATAATATATATATAGTATATATATATATATATATTATATATATATATATATAGTTTTAATAATATATATATATATATATACAATATATAATATAAGATATTTATTCATATATATTTAATAATAATATTACGTATATTAATCGTATACCTTAATATATATTATATATATATATATATAATATAATAATATACTAGGAATATATTACTAATATATATATAGTTAAATAAAATTTTATATTGTTATATATAATATGTATTAGATAGATTAATTTTAGATACACTGTTATTATGGTCAAAGTATATCATAAATAATATTCAATCTTATCTATCTTAATTAATATATAAACTACTAAAATCACCATACCTAAATTATTAGAAGCAGATACTGAAGTAGTGATAATTTAAGAAATTATCCTCTTTCATTTGTTTGCTCATAAAACACATTTGCACCCCACATTTATAATTGACTAATAAACGCAATACGACCTCTATCGTTATTAGCAAATGCTACCTACTAATATATTAATCATAAGACTGCAAATATAGTAATTACATAGAAAATAATCTATTTAACTAATTTATCTACTATCCACTCGTCATAGGTTTTGAAAGTACAACTTATTATTTGCTACCAATAAATGTTATATTAAAATATTGTTAAAATATTAATAATTATTTTAAAATTAATTTTAAGAATAAAAATAGAAGAATTATGTTTAAATTTTTAACATTTAAGAGTAAAATCGATTCATCTCAATATAACATACTTAGATGTCCGTTGATATAATACACGATTTGTAAATTGAAATACTACACGTAACACTAAGTGCGATCTTATTTCACTATAATTTTAAGTAAGAAGAGTGGCTATGTGTTATATGTAAAATTAAAATTACACCCTCAGTTCTATTTAGACTTTCTTATATAATAGTACATCCTGTACATTAGTAATCCCGTTCACAGCACGGAATTTGAAAAATTCCGCCGGAACAGGAACGAAAAAAAATGCCTCAAATCCTATAAGCCGTTAATATCGAATAACCAAATGACAATCAAAATTTGCTCACATAATTCTCCACAAAGTTGTTGGCCTGTGAGCAATTCCTATATACCCGGAGTTAATGCCGAATTCCGGTTAATTTTACACATCGTTTTATATAGGCATAATTGTATATATAATCTATTAACTATATAATTATACACTATACTAAAGTCTTTCTTTGCATTAAATAAAGTAATATAAATAATTATAACTTATTATTTTTATTACATTAATAAAAATATCACAAATATTTATGCATTAAAAATATTTCCTTTTAATGCAATTAATATTGTAAGAATAAATATAAAATAAATATAAATACAAATACAATGAGTATTAATATATGCACTGGTTAACTGATTGCAAAATTAGGGTGGCAATATAATTACCTATGTACCGCTCATCTAATTACCTTTCTTGATTAATATATTAGTTATATTTGTGATATAGTAGAATCTTAGGACACAATCACGTACTTATCCCATCCCAAGCATGTTGTAACGCTAACCCCCTGGTATATATATAGGTAACTCATTAGCAAGTGGAAAAACTTTCCATGTTTTGTATATGTACAAGCAATAGTTTAGAGACTTATCTGTTATAATATTATATGAAAAATGATAATCTCTATCACATAAGCCAATATTGTATAAATGTATTTAATTTACGAATGATGACTATTGTAATTACAAAATAATGATAAGTTTAATAACAAAGTAGGAGCAAGTTTAAGCAACCTATACTAAATATATATAGATAATTATCCGTCATTAGCATGTACACTACAAAAACTGTGTAAAATAATTTACTAATCTTTTTTCATCATAGCAACAATAATATAATTTTCACTATCTATTTAAAATATTCTCTATTAATATGAATATTTTACTATAAAACTTTTCCCCACGGATTTACACAATGAGACTTATATAATCTAATAGAATGCGCCCATTTATTTAAAATCTGTGTTATAAATAGTTGACCTTATCACTTTTTAAACACGTCGATAAAAATTTGTACAAAACTGACTATTCTATAATTGTATAAGTAGTGTGAAGTGATGCAAAGTACTCTTGATAGCTTATGGCATAACTTCTGCGAAAAATTATTGCACATATATATTGGTTAGTAATTTGCTGATAATAACAAGAATGCATACCTCAATATAATTGTAAATGTTTATAAATTTAAATATTATATTTTAATTACGCACTATAATAAGAAATGCCCCATTATCTGAATTATATACTTGACCAGAGATTCTTTAAACAAATCTTTCTATCACATTATAATTGTCAAATGATGTCCTTATATACTACTACATGAAAAGATATACATTTTTTTAAATTAGCTCTAATCCTTATGGCATAAATCATTAATTCATCTATATTTCTTTATGACCTGGTGCAACATGCAAAAGGTAGAAAAGTTAGATGTCAGGATATGATGTTACCCGGAAAAGTTAATGGAACTCAGAGAAATGTATGAGATATCGAAAATATCGAGACAAGTAAAATAGTGAACTTGAAGCTAATCCTCAAAGCGCTAATTAAAATTATTGAAAGTATTCAATCGCAAGCAATCGAGGCACATGATATATGTAAGTGTTAGTATAAAGTAAATAGAGAAATAGACATGACAGGAGGGAAATTTATTAAATTTTTTCATTTGTTAAAGAAAATAATGAAAATAAGATACGGAATAACAAATACAATCTTTTTACTTCTATAACTAAGTGTATAAAGTATATATTAATAAATCTAGATAATTTAAATCTGAACAATTGAAACTCTTCAGTTTAAAATTTTTATTTGGTTAGAATAAAAGAAAAGACATGGTCTATTAATAATAACTAATTTCGCATTATTATTAAACATAGAGAAAATGCAGGACTTCCTGCTGCTTATGAAAGCTGACATGCTGCACTTCGTGTGGCTTGCGTTACAAAAGAAAAACATGATATAGAGAAATATAAACTATATTATTGTATGTTCTTCCAAAATTTATTTTATATTATTATTATAAGAATCAAATTACTCCTCTTTGCTATAGCACAAATATCGTTTGCTCAATCCAAACAAAATATATAACAATGTAGTATTTTTACCAATTCTCGTGAACTACTCTTCACCGAAAATTAATAAATTTTCACAATCCCAACTGTGTTCGAAATTCTGGAACAGCATTTAGGTGATAGAGAAAATGGAGATTAAACGAGCGAACAACAGAGATTGGAAAATGAAAAATGATTAGAAAGTAAAGGTGGATGTTATTTACTTTGCCCGTCATGGTGGAGCACCCATCAAACCTAATGCTTAACAAGGCGCATACCATAATTAATATATATTTGATAAATAGACACTAATTACAATATAAGCTTACTTCACTTCTGTTGGCAAAAAAATGCCACTCTGCTACTATGCCATAGAAATCTTTTCAAACGTAATCTATGATAATCCAATTGCATCAACTGAAATTCTTCTATGACACCAACGATTAATGTTCATGCCACGGATAGTCTGGTAATCTCATTCTGCGTAATATGGATTAAAATATCACAATTGTTTACCATTACAATTTGTCAATATTCAACTACCCACCTATATGTTAAAATAATATAATAAATCAATTTCTGAATCTGTTTTCATATTAAAATTTCAGACTTTTAACTAAAATAAATTATTAAGCGAAAATATTTCAATTTTACTTTACAAGAAAATCTTAACCACTAACTTTACCTCGTGAACATTAACAATTCGAAAGAAAATGCCAAGAATCCATTATCAGTTCTACCGGGCACAGTAACCAACAATCATATGCCACCAAAATATTGTGAAAACAGAAATTGTATTAAATCTCTTTGAGAATTCCAATGTTCAACAAAAGAATAAATGGACAGATTTCACTAAGCCAATCAGATACCTCAATATTTCTTGCCCCACTATATTAATTTATATTAATGATCCAACACAGCATATCATGACGTTCTGTGCTTTATTTCTTGATCAGTTCACGCAAAACTAATCACACGTCCTTATTTCCACACAAAAATATATTTCTGTTATGATGAATTCTTGCAAGACCCTATCCTTCTAACTATTCATATGTGACTTTCTATGAAATACATGTACTTTAGAGCCCTTGGAACGATATCTAATATAAAATTTCTCTTATATATATATAATCGGCACCATAAATAAGCAAATATAACCTCTTTGTGATAAAAGAATACGTAATAATCAACTAGGCTATATTCAAGCAGAAAACATCTTCATATTTTATGAAATACTATTGCCAAAACTTGCTGAAGATCTACCTTCATAAATAAAAACCTCTTCCTCTTCTAAACATCTTTAATAACTGTAACGCTAATTCTAGTGCTTTTACGTCTCATATTAAAAAGTCAAACTTTAATCCCATCATTTAAATTCGTTGCCAATTTCAATTCCAATATTCGACATTTCCTCTTGACTACGTTTTATCCAAATAAAAAAGGTAAAATAGTTTCATTAAGAGGCTTTGCGAGACTGGTTACCATTTATCTTTGTCAGATTACTTTTCATAAGTCAAGCGGCGATGATCTTATGACATTTTACTCCTCTGTGAACTTTAAAGGTAATTTTTAAATTTAAGATTTAAAATTAGTAAACTTATGACCTCTCATAAATTTCGAATATTTTAAAACGGAAAGCGATTTTACCAGTTTTACAAAAGGTTTGTTGTATTTAAATGAGATACTCTCTTTCCAATATGAATACCCACCACTACACACTCGCTCTCGTTTGCTGCTATAATATTTGATAACTCAAACCACACTACACGTATGTTACTTCGGCTTCCTTTCCTCTACGTACTAATTACAAAATGTTTAATCGCCCTTCAACAAAATTTCAATCACCGAATCTACACTGCCAATTTATATGTAGAGCAAATAAAAAATACTGATCAGTCGCACCTAAAAGCATAAATTTCGAAGTGATTTTAAAACGGAATAGCGATATATTACAAAGTGTTTCCAAGTACTATGCAGTTGCGAAGGATGGTTAATACTTTCTTCGTAGTTACTATCTTAGGTATTCCATTGAGGGCACACACAACAATAGGCTAATTGAATTGGGTAATTATACAACAGATTTTATCTATTATCTATAAGAGTCAGCAAAATTGCTCGATTGTACAGGTGTTGCTCAAAATATGTAACTCTATACATTTTTCTACCACAAATAATATAACACAAGATAAAAAGAAAATAGACTTAATCCTATTTTTGCGAAGCAGATGATGATAATTTCTAATTAACATCATTGGGTCTTAATAAAAAAATTCTATTGTGAAAGGTTCATGAGTTGAAAAAATCTATAGAGTTGATAGCACATATTGCCTCTAACCCTGCCCCCCCAAAATACGGAGCTCACAATTTATAATAATACATATATATATAATAGTAATTATTATAATATATTTATCATTATATAGTATTAATTTAAGAAATATATAATATTAATAAATATATATATTATATTATATCATTATTATATATATATATATTAATAACACTTATTATATATCTATATACATATATACTAATATTCATATATATATTATAAAGGTAAATAATTTTATGTATAATGAAAATATTATACAGACCTAATATTCATACATGGTTTTTTTGGTCACCCCGAGACAGATCTTCTCGTTTGTGCCCCCGGCTATCACCCTCGTATAAAATATAATATGTAACTCTTTGTGATAACAACAACCAATCGTCTATATTAAATGTATCTTATAACCCGCAAAGCTACTACAAATAATATCTCTTACATCTTTTCTAGCATAGAGATCAAACTCATCTTAATTCTACGTAATAAGTTACAAAACTTCGATACTTCTTACTGTGTTGTTGTATTTATTCACAAATTTTGGTATAATATAAAAAAAAATAAGTAAATAATAGACAAACAATTTAATATTAATATTTACTAATCAGTGTTGAGAGCAAACATACTATGTATCATGTAATTTTAACCGCCAAATGACCCCAAAAATGGCAAGATAATCTCCATTGAAATATTAACAATTTCTTAAAGAATAAAATTATCCTAAAGGTAAATTTTAAAAAATATTCAATATAAATTCTATAATCAAATCTTGAAAAGCAAAATATTATCATAACATTTATGAAAATTTTAGGATAATATAATAGGTTTATATAAGGCAAATAAAATGTTATCTTTACGAAGAACATTCATTAAAAAGGAGTTGTCAAATATACAAGTTGTTTTTATTTAAATTAAGGGTCATTTGAAAGTTCTCGTGTTGCTATATAGTACAAGAAAACATAAATAACATATTTGAATCAAGCGTTTAAAACATAGTACAAAATATGTATAATAAAAAGAATGTTATTATTATTTTATTATTAAATTCGCAGAAAGTTTAATAGAAATTTAATAATACGTTCAGTACAATAAATACCCTATAGGTAAATCACAACGATACAAAAGATTCGATATATATAGGTCTCTCTAGTATACTACTATCCGATAGAGTAAGTAAACGACGGTAGGTGATATATATGAGTTAGGAGACTAATGTACGTCACCACTCATTGACCATCTCGAGGTATCGGGTATCAGACCAGTTCTTCCGTAAGAGCCCCCGGCTTTAACTATTTATTTTTAATATAGCCGATACGTCTTATTTCTGGAAATTTGGTGGTGATCAAGAATATGAAACTTCTTAAATTCAATAATAAATTTCGAGGCTGATAGTAAACGATGGCTTTTCCCTCCGAGCCACCAATCCTTCCTAAGACTTCGCTTTCAAAAAGATGATGGGCTCGAAAGATAAATTGCGTTTAGAAAACCATAGCCATCACCCACCCACCTCTGATTATACAATCACACACTGGCAATACTAGGCACTCACTTCAAATTCTGCACCTATTTTAACCACTTTCAATAGTAAAAAATTCCAAACAAAACGTACCTTCTCAAGAATGAAATGTCCTCCCATACTATTATTTAGATCTGTTCTGAAGCTTCTTCCTAAGTTAAAATAACTTTAATACCTAACACATCATCTGTAAAAAGAGAAATTGATGTCCAGACTTTCGCAATAAAAGTAAATATAAAACATAGACAAAAATAATGCATGATTATTTTTTTATAAAATTAATATAAGAATAAAATAAAATTCTACAAAAAATTTTCTGTTTCAAATATTCACAATGAAAGAGATGAGTATATAACTCTTATAACAGCAGTATACTGTTTGCAATAAGAAAGTTCGCGAAGAATAAATTTAATATCTATGTACTTCATAGCTCATATGTTTAGTAAAATATAAAGATTTCCCTTCAAAAACTATATATCCTAATGCTATTAAAGAGCTTGCTATTTATGCGTTATTTTACAAGATATTTACAATGCGGGTAAAACTTCTTTAAGTTTGCGTTCAAACAGTAAAAGCAAAGGTTATATCAATTGTAATATTAATTTTAGTCCACAAATAAAAATTACAGAATAGTTTGACTTGAGTGATTTATATTATTACTGAGTGAAAATACTACGGAAATATCCACAGTTTTATATTATAGTATATACACTTATATATATTACACAAAGTTCATAAATTTATTCTAAATAATTTCACTTAGCGTAATTTTGTGTTTTCCCTGTTCCTCCAAAATTTTCCCTGGACTAAAAATAAATTATAAAAAAATCATTCTAATTAAACCATTGCTTATGATAAAGATTTCATTATCAATGAAAAAATAATGAAAGCCTCCACCTCTTCCAACAGTTCCTCTTCACACTCTTTTAATTATATCTCAGCTTATTCACACACAAAATTAAATATCCTATCATACAATTTGTAAATTTTATCAAGTGATATATAAATTAATTTGCCATTGAAAAAATTATTATTTTATAAATACTTTACCCAGTAATTATTATATATTAAAACATTATAACTTACTGTTTCATCAATTAATATTTTCATTAAAAATATCTGACCATAAAATAAGTTTACCAATATTCCTGAACTTTATAATATAAATCTCTTCATTTTTTTTTCTTTCTTTTTATCTCTTAAATCAACAAAATAAATATAAATAACAAAATAACAATCCTGAAATCATACGTTACTCACTCTGTTTGAATTTCTCTTTCATCTCTATCACTCATATATTGGTAATTTTTAATGTTAACCTTTTTTTCAAAAGCAAATAAAATATTAATTCTAAAATATAACCTGACAAAAAAAAATAAGTACATTAAATCATAAAAAAAAAAATAAAAAAAAAATAAAAAAAAAAAGAAACTTTATAACATTAAAATATATAAGAAAAAGCTAAATAAGTGACATCAATGGTGAAATAAAGATTTTAAATCTCCATTTATGAAAAATACTCTTAATCTCTATCACCTCAATATTATATTTACTCAATACTAAAATTTCATTCTTACTTCCTTGTTGCACCATTCCATGATTCTTATTAAATTTTTACCATAGAAAATTTCTTTGTCCTCTAGTTTCATCAAGATCAATCAATAAACCTTTTAAGCAGACATTGAGGAAAAAGAAATAATTGATGACTAATTTTATCTCTTCTTGTATATAAAAATATAAAAAAGAAAAAGTGAATTCAACCCCAAACTCTAGAGTAATAATCAATCAGAATTCAGCAGATCAACACATTCACTGTGCAACATTTCTAAATACACCAAGTTTCTCCTGGGGTGATGCCCTTCTCTCTACAGAGAAAACAAATGAAAAAAAGAATGAATGAAAGATATCAGTGTTACAAATTTTTTTTTCTTTTGAACGGTACAATTTTAAAAATTTCAATAAAAGGTTGATTTCAGCATCTTCCTCTCTCAGTCAACAACTATTATGAAATATACATCATATATTTTCCATTTAGCAATGCGATATTCATAATCCTTGTTATATATTCGTATTATCAGCCGTATAAAAATCCATCATATTCCTTAATCAATGATATTTCATACAACACATAATTAATTTCATTTTCAATATTAGTGAAAACCGTTGCGTATTTGGATATTTGATTTCAATATCTGAAATGCCTTTAGATGAGAATATTTAAAGAGGAACTAATTCTAAATTATCTATATTAAAAAATAAAAAGAATAAATTAAGTAATGCTACTAATATGCAATTATAGATAAAAATTTTCACATAATAAAATAATATATAAAATTCAATAATGATCAATAAGAACTAGTAATTAATATCTATATCCTAAGAAAATAAGTTTAGATACTATACTATATTATATTATTTAACTTAATTTTACATCAATATCCTAATGAGAACATTCCAACAATAAAATCTAAAAGTACTAGGATGAGTCAAATCAGACATAAAATTCTTTTATACTTCTATACTTTCTCATCCGTATCCTCAGAGACAAAAATAACACCTCTAAACATCCCTGAGCCAATTAGTTCTTATCTTAAATATCATCCTTTTATTAATAATAAATTCTGAAGTTTCGTTAAAGATTTCACATCATACTTCATTAAGATTAAGCCAAAAAATCATTTTAAACTTCTCTAATAATAAACATACTATATATATAAATTATTTGATTTTTCCCCTAAAATTATATCTCTTTTTACCCTTTTATGAACACATCCACGTCCACCCTTATCCTTTGCCGCCCGACATGGTACAAAAATTTTCTTCCCATTTTTTCTAATATTAAACCTATATAATATAATATATATTATAATATATATATAATATATAAATATAATAATTATTAATTAAATATATATATATATTAATATATATATAATATTATATATATTAAATTATATATATTATATTATATATATATTATATAATATATATATAGTATTCTAATGTTACCTATAAAAAAAATCACCATCAATCAAAACTTAACACAAAAAAATAAACACCACTCGTATTTTTGCTTAGTATGATATGAACTAATAGAGGCAAAATAATAGAATACCATCATAGTTAAAATATCACTACAAATAAATACTGTAGTAATAGAAGCTACTATATAAACCTTTAGCATTAAAAATTGAATTTTCCAGATATGTATGAAAATATTTTAAATAATTTTATTAATAAATAAAAAATATTAGAAAAATAGATTAATTTTCCCACTATTGTACTTTTAGCACTAAAAATCTACATCAAAAAAGTATGCAACATTATGCAGCACAATAAAATCAAATCTAAAATCTTAATCTGACTCTTAATTGAACCCTATCAATCTACATACGTTTTATTTAATACCAAATTTGGTATATATTTCATGCAGCAACACCCAATAAAACATTTAAACATAACTAACTGACAAAAAGAAAGCTAACTCATAATACAACACACACCTTATATTGGCACTCCAAAAAAATAGCATCATGAATCACAACAGTAATCAAATTGTCACTCATATCAAATTGCAATATCAACCTTATTAAAAAATATGCTTATTAAATAAAAACAATAACTGTCACATTTTGTTTAGCCTGCTGTCTCCATTAAAAATGACCTATCTCTATATAAGGCAACGACGAAATAAATCACAGAAACACAGAAACATAAAACAAAAAAATGTTGTACGAAAGCCTATAAGAGAGTGCAGACCCATCACCATAGGAAATCCATCACAATAAAACAGATATCACCATTCTCTCACTTATTGCCTTCCATTATAATAAATGCTTTCAGTCCTTACTTATTTTATAAATTTAGAATATATTGTATACTATATGATTCAGCCCATTATAGCATATATCTTGAGTAATAATTTAATAATTAAAATCATACAATATAAGGTAACATTTTACATTTACTTCATTTAACATATTTCACATATCCACTATATCTCCTAACTCCTATAGAACCAATTGAAGTTCGGGCGCCTTGACCTGGTCCCCACCTTTTTATAGAGCCAGTGATTCGCCACTCAATTAAAAAAAAAAAAAAATTACATTTTTTTTTGCCTCATTAATACCACGCCTTAGATGTACAAGTTTATTAGCACTATCTTTAAACTTACCCGGCTTATATTAATCACTATCTTTTAACAAAAACATAATAAGCGAGATATTAGTGTGCAAACTGAACCTAAATGCCGACGTCAAATAGCCTCTACCAATTACAACTATCTTATAAAACATCATAAGTTAGTTATTTTTTTAAACCTCTGTCTAATCATATATAAATAGAAAAAAAAATTGTGGCAATGAATGAATTTAATAAAATTATCTTCAATATCAATTGATAAATATGTTAATCATTAAACTTATAGCAAAAAAGTAAATTATCATGTAACAAACAATACTAGGGCACTAATATTCTACTGGAATATTGGTCCTATATCAACCCCCATTAAAATAATTTCCATGATCGCGAGTGAATACAAACACTACCATCTGTTAACCCTCATTCACATTATATAGTATAATCATAATATTACTAATTACTTTATTACGTAATGCATTAATTATAGTAATATATAAAAAATAATACTTAAATATTAAGTAAAATATTATAAATAATAAAATGAATAAATTATGAAACTTTGGTTTTGAAAGCTTTAAAAGCGTACCTAGGTTGGGAATGTTAGGAAGGACATTTTTAATCCATGTATGGTTATATTTTAATATAATCATATTATTGACATTTTATACTTAATAACAATTAAAGATATCATAAAACATATAATATTTTTTTAAAGTAATAAAAAATTATAAAAAATATAAAATATAAATTATATTATATACATAAAAGACGATTATATATAAACAGATGCCCGATCACCCCTCAATTATATGGTTCCATTCAACCCTATACCAATGGAATCTTAATAATAAGCTTATTAAAACTTAATTAAAACTATATTATATATATATATAATAGAAACATATTATATATTTGTTCTATGATCCATTACTAATAGGCCTTGATTTATCAGGATAAAATAAAAATTACACATAAAAAGTGCACATTAGAAACTCCGAGACTAAGCTTCCTTCTAAAACGTTGTCTTTATACTATAAAGTGTTCCCAACCTCGACCCTATTTCCAAAACACTATTATATAACTTTCACTATTAGAGTAGTAATTTATAGTTTAATTTCAACTTGTATCTCATAAATTCAATCAAAAATTGATTATCCACCGTCTCACTAGTATCACGCTAGCATTCAGGCCATCACACTTGATCTTTCTGGTATTTGGTCACGCCTATTGTAATATGCACTCGCATACCTTCACTAGGTTTATACGATAATCTGACACTTCCAATTGTATGAATAGAAACCTTATCATTACACAATAAATCAGCTCTATCTATATAATTTATACATCTTATACATAATTATAATTTTTTTTTTTTCCCTTTAAATCTTTAGAACTGTTAAAATAAATTTATAGAATTTTTCCATACATCTGTTTTTAGCGCAATATTACATTTGGAAAGCATCTATTATCAAAATTAACAACTAAGCTTCCACTTTGTAATACCAATTTTCCAATTTTTTCAATACAATGTAACAGGAATATCAAACAATTATAGAATAAAAAATGACTATAACTACAAGCAATAGTATAATAAGTGTTTTACTCATTATACCTCATTTTCAGTAATTTTAAAATTTAGCCATAACATAATAAATATACATTATTATATTATATTTATATAACCATGCGAAGAGGATATAACTTCAAACAAGGAAAATCAAAATAAGAGCAAATATTTTATACTTTTTTTCTTATATAATATACTGTCAGCATCGAAAACCATGTTAACACTAAACAAAATCACTAGTTAGCACGAGAGATATATATAGAACATAATATAAAATCAAAGAAACATTAAGAAAATATAATCGAGAAAAAATTAAATATTATAAATACGTCTAATAATCTTAAAACTATTCCAAAAAATTCCTCCAATAACGTTATTTGAGAATAACAAGGATGCTCGAATACTACAATATTGTATATAATATCTGCAACCATCTTCAACCCGTTCTTGAGATTGATAACATAAATTATATTCACTCCAAGAGAATTACAAAAAACTTTAGAAGAGGAATCTTCACTTTTAAAAAAAATGGACTTTCTCCAAAATATGGTTATAAAATGAAAAAAATGTGGACTATGATGCCTTATTAGTAGATGGATGTCATCAGAATGGCACTTTTTATGTAATGCATTAAACGAGAGACACTTATAGTTGATATTTTGCAATCAGATGTAAAATTCCCATTTCCAGTTTTTTTTATTTTTTTTATTTTTTTTTTGTATTCGGTTAAAACTATGGCCATGGGACTTTAAAAGCTGAAGTAGTATTAATATATTTTATATA
>JABUQX010076881.1:0-48721 GCA_015478945.1 Trachelipus rathkii | reverse complement strand
GCTAACATAAGCATCATCATGACTAGTGAAAATACCCACTGCTTTTACAACGACAAACCTAACAACAACTTACCCATTAATAAACCTAACACAACTTACACATTAACAAAGTTCCAGACTAAACACCGGTAAAGTAAACTAACTTACATACAAAAAATAACATTTAATACTTTTAGCTACTTTGTGAATAAGGATAGGGTCTTACATTGACACCAGTAACATTTATCAACACAAAATGCTGTCATAACCATACCTAACCTCATAATACCTAACGATTAAAGTAACGAATTAAAGTAACAGTTTTTAGTTAGTAACGTTTGAAGAAACTTTAGTATTCCTCAGGTAAAATACCAATCTAAACCACTCGCAAAAATGATTTTATGCTTTCTAACTATTTTGCACATAAAGCTTGACTGCTACTTCATTATATCTTGACCCTCTATCAGGAGGATTCACTAACCAAGTAGCGTCTCGCCATTTCGGTTTACCGACTTTAATATAACATGACACTTTCGTTGGGAATAACGAAACTTCCTTCGTGAAGATCATCAACAACAAACGTAGAGGTGCGGGGAGATTGTCCCTCGTACTCAACCACTGAGAAAAAAAACTATCCTCTGAAGAAAATACGTGTATTTTTTAATAAAAACATCCCTTTTTAAATGTAATGAGA
This sequence comes from Trachelipus rathkii, assembly GCA_015478945.1. Lineage (NCBI taxonomy): Eukaryota > Metazoa > Arthropoda > Malacostraca > Isopoda > Trachelipodidae > Trachelipus > Trachelipus rathkii. Next base: position 48,048 of record JABUQX010076881.1, on the reverse strand, counting down.
GTTCTTTCTTTCAACCAGATCAGAAGAAAGAAGGGGGGGAACAAAGCTTAAACAAGGAATACGACCCTACGGATATACGATAAATGAACATTAACATATCATTAAGGGTATATACTCTCGTTCGACAACAACAACAACAACTCAAGACATAGTTACAAAGCATAAGTTCCTTTTAGCATATACCCACCAACGGAGATAATATGCTAACGTATCACTTGTGTCTTTCCACCATTAATAAAGATGCGTAACATAGCAATACAGATCAGAACTAAGAAAAATAAGCACAAGCACACAAGAAGTCTCGAACGAAATCTAAGACACAACTTACGGTACGATGATTTAAATGTAACGATTCAACAACGCGGCGTTTCCAACTTAAACACCTGTAAACAGTAATGACATGCATTACGAAAACGTCACTATTCTCACTTATTTACCAAAAACATATCTCTAACATACAATCACCAAGAAATTTTACCAGTCAGGCTAATTTAAATTATTTAACAATTAAACTTAGCTAGACACACGAACAAAATTATCATAAGAGCAGCCGGGAAATTATCGCTAACGTAACAAGTTTCCCGCATTATAAAGCTAACCATACCATAACCTGAACTAAGAATAAATATTGAATAATGTTGAACAAACCTAACACCCCTTACGTGCGAATAAACCACTAACATTAACAAACTTCTGCACTTAACAGCAGTAATAGTACCTAACACAATCGTGCAAAACGCAACCTCCTACTCACACTTTCTTCAAGCATATTCCTCTACATCATCAAATAACAAAGTTTTTTATTTTAACATCGTAATATTTAACAAAACAGTTTAGCATTAAACTCGTCTAATCTCTCATTTAACTCGCCACAAGAATATAAGTGACGCTTTCACTCGCTAACAGATGTTTTACATCAAAAACTTTCGTAACATTTTAAACAAAAAAATTCATCACTAACCTCGTTATATCATAAATCCCCACGCAATATCTGCAAAACATAACAAAGTTTTTTTTTAACCAAAAAAAAAAAAAAATTTAACAAATTTTAAAACTAACCATAACATAAAAAATAAGTTTCTTTGGACGATAAAATATCCACCAGTAAAAGCGTTAATAATTTATGACTTTCTCACAGCGAGTAAATCAGTTCAATCAACCCTCCATCCAGTGCAGTTCCCGCTAGCCGCCTCCCACCCCCCTGCTGACTCTATTGAGCTATTCGTTCAAGTCTTCATATTTCACAGTCATCATTTTTTGGGGGGGGAACCAAACCCAAGTTCCATAAACCATTTCTAAACACACAAAAAAATATGTTCTTTATATTAATAAACCTACGCAAATATGCTCTTAACCAACAACAGTCTTTCAGCCCATCAAAAATAAAGCTCTAACACAATCCATCAACCGCGCACCTAGCGCAAATAATGCCTCGGTACAAATTGCAAGAACCTAACTCCTCATCCTCGCTCCTACCTGATCTACATACAGCTTAACATCCTGGAATAAAAACTTCCCTACTGATCAAGGATAAATAAACGAGTAGCTAAAGCCATGGTCCATACATATTCCGCATATTGTCTCCCACTTTTCGAACAATATTCAGCAACATGGAAGTTAATCCGTATTTATCTAACAAAAATCCCTTAACAACGTGACCCAAATCCTATCCAAAAAAGATCGCCACCATCTTGAACTCATATGAAATTGCACGTTATCCTTCAATCAAAGTGTCACTCGTTTTCGAGATTATAACAATCATATTGCAACCTCATGAATCAACACGCTAGACGAATTAGCAAAAGTCTAGGGGCAAGCCTAACATTATTCAACAAAAACTTAAACTAGGCTCACGTTTCTCAACAACAATCACACTCAGTTAACACAGTAAATATCTTTACAAAAACTCATCTTTCTCTAACAAATCAGTGTTATTTCCACATCGTCATAGTAATATTTAACACTAACGTATCCTAACTACGAATAAGAACAGTTTTCATTAACCAGAGTAACAAGCACACATTACCCTTCGACGCAGAAACCACCAAGCGGGGATGCGCCCCTTTGACAAGGCGTGGAATTTCCTTGCGGAGGCGGGATCACCCGAAAGCGCGGTGTAAGCGGGCTTTACCCCTCGGAAGGGAGGGGTAAGGCCTCAGCCCCTTCGGCGCTGAGGCCTAACAGCCCGCTACTCACCCCTTTCGGGGGTGATCCCCCATCCGCGGATTCACACCCTTTCAAGGGGCGCAATCCCCCCTGGGTTTTTCTCTCGGAAGGTAAGTGTTGCTTTAGATACTCTTGTTAATGAAAACTGTTTAATTTGTAAGTTAGATACGTATGTTAAATATTACTATGACACAGTAAAATAACACTACTTTGTTAGAGAAATGCAATGATTTTGGTTAAGATTCATTACTGTGTTAACTGATGATGAATGGTGTGTTCAGCAAACGTGAGGCCTTTAGTTAAGTTCTTTGTGAAGATTCTAATAATTTAGGCTGCCCTAGACTTTTTTGCTAATGTTTACGTTTATTCATAGGCAAAGATTGATGTCTATACCTCGAACGCAGTGACACTTTGATGAAATATGTCAATCTCATCAGTCAACGACTCGGTGGCATCTTTGATAGATTGGGTCACTTGATTAAGGATTTCTTTGTTAGATAATACCGGCTTTACCTGTTTGCTAATATGTCGAAAAAGTGGACAACATATCGAATATTGTATGATTGTAGTACTACCTTGATCATGTTCAGGAATTTTCTATGCGATTGCTTAGTCTGCGGATTATTGATCACGCCGAGGTGATGTGTAGGTTTGGCATTTGACTATTATATTCTGAGTTCGCGGTATGATTTCGCGTTCTGTAAGCTTATTCTGATTGCTAAAAAACTTTGTTGCGGTAGCATATATTCGTTAGCGTTTGTAGCTATATAAAGAACATACTTTTTCTCATGTTTACTGTTTGTCAAACATTGATAACTTGAAAATTATGACTTGAATCCCAAAGGACTATAGACATCAACAATAGTATCGACAGCCAGTGGAGAATGGACGAGCTAGGGGACTGACACGTTAACCCATATAGCAATGTATTTCGTAATTTAACATGACTATAACTGACTCTTATTAACTATAATTGAGTCATATCGATCAAATCTTGCTCATATTTTTGATTATTCAAAGAACCTCAAAATTGTATTATAGTTTAGTACTTTAGGAATTAAAATTTTGAAGTAATAAAATATAATTATTATTATGTAAAGTGTGATCATTTATTTTAGTGTCACGAATTGCTGGCTTTCACAATTATACACTTACTGAAGATGTTATTGTTATTTAGACGAGGATATGACAATTAGGAAATTTTTTTGTTAAAAATGTTACGGTATGTTGATGAGTAAAAACTAATATGTACGTAGCTAAAATATATATTCAATTATGTCAAGAGTATGATCATTTAATATTTTAGTTGCACTGATATTATGCTGGTAACTTTGTATTATACACTTACTAAGAGTTATGTATTTTAAATAAATAATTAAAAAGATATCGTTAATATGTATAGAGATATGCTTTGTGAAGAAATAAACGAAAGTAGTGAGTAATAATAGGTTTGCTGTGTGCTGATGCCAACATGAAATAATTAATAGCCCCCTGCAGAACTAGTGCAAAAAAAACAACTATGAAAAATGACAGTAGACAGAGGTACTGTACAACTGAGTCACTGAAGATTAAAAGAAGCCGATCCGAAAAGACTGACCCCAGGCTTATAGATATCCAACACTCAAGTATAAAAAAGATCCCAGCGATTTCATTGCAGCACAGTAAGGCCTCGTCTCCGGATTTGTTAGGTACTCTTAGTCCTCGCCATGTAACCTGGACATCAATAATCTATCCAAAAGTCAGGATTATCGGACTGTCCTATTCGTTAGCTTTGCTATTAAATGCAGGGAGAAAAACCTTTAGAATAATAAGCCGCCGAATCTCCCTACGCAAATTTACTTGCTCAGGCGGGTCAAGCAACCGAAAAAAGATTCTCTGGGCAATAGGAATAGAGCATAAAACAGGGCACAAGCCCAGTGGACTGGCTCATCGTATGAGTAAAAAGAGGTAATAAAGTATCATAAAACACTTAATGACTATAATAATATCACTAGTATATCATGCTTGGTCTCACTCACAAATTGTAGTTTAAAATAAATAAAATTAATAGGATATAATAGAGTATGTTTGAATATAACGGCCCAAATAAAATAGTAGAGTCGCCACACACTCAAAGGTACGTTCGTGTGTAGTCCACTCAAATGTCCAGTTACTTTATCCACTGGTGATTAAAGCGATACGCTAGAAAATTGAGACACAAGGAAGTGTTGATATGAATTCCACACCAGGCTTTATTCCGTAAACCAAAGAACAAACACCTCACAGTAGCCATGATGGTAATATGAGAAAAAGAAAACATCGCTATATGGTAATTACCTACATAACTTTGCATTAAATGTTCACAATTATAATTTATTACGCTGGTGCTCAAGGATTAAAGAATGGCTTTATCTTCCAAATTACGATCCATATGTGTGACGACTTCTTACATTATAACTCGATTATGTACGGTGTAAAGAACAACTTGTACTGTCTAACAGCAATTATAATATCGTTTGAATCTAACGTTAGTCTAAAACGACCATCTTATCAATCTACCACCCACCCAATGCTACTACATCGTTCCATTGTGTCGGTTGTTGATATGATTTTTAGAATAATACCCCAAAGGCCATCGAACTGAGGAAAAGAAAAATTAAAAATATAAACACAAACATTAAAAATATAATGAAAAAATATAGAATGGTATCATTATCGATTTCCCACACATCTGTATTACTTCCCCGTTGTTTACTTTCTTACTACATCTGAATTGTGCTTCAATCAAATTACTCATGTCGAAATAACCCAACGAATTCGTCGTATTACAATGGGAGATAGAAAACCTGTATATCCTATAACATAATACTTATTCTTCCAGGTAGAGATTTTAAGGATGGGTTCTCATTCTACCTATGCTAGTGATATTACGATTGACAATCTCTCCGCCACATCTTCTACCAGTGGCTCTCCTTGTGAAAATATATATAACTAACGAGCCGAGTATTCATTTATGTTGACAATGTTATCACAGGATACCCCCAAACGCCAAAAACCAAGTCTCACAGTGATCTCCAATTCCATATAGTTACTAATCATAAACTGCTAACACCGAACAGTCCCACCCCAATGTGCGTAACATGCGATTACATTAGTTAAAGATATATCCTGTCAGGGGTCAAAAATGAAACGACCCCGATAAATAATACAGGATATTAGCATCACAAATATTATTGCAAATAGCTGTAAAGATCATAACAATCACCAAAATATTTTCGATGTTAACTCCACGAGTTCGCGGACATATATTTTCCTGAAGGAGGGCGGAACAGCGTCTAGAAACCAAGCAAGATATACAGCGCTCACCCACAAATAAACACTCTTAGATCTTATAATATCGTACTACTCGTCTATTCGAAAAGTGAATATCTCATGAGAGGAATAACATGTCCCCCAGAAGTGTCTACCGGAGTATTCTAGCCATGGTTAGACACATTTTTTTTCTTGATTAACATGTCTTTACCAATTGTTTAACAAAGTCTCATCACACATTGATCAATGTAATTAAAAATGAAAAAAACCCTGTAAATCAACGGATAAACGATCAATATATACACTGAGAGATGGATATTGCGAAACTTCCGAACTCCGAAAAAATAGATCATATTAAAAAAAATAGTAGACAAAACCTACGGTCTACACTGTCCCTCTTGATATATAGCTAATAGTATAAGTAAAAAAGCGTTTACTTTATCCTCTGTACAGTATAATCAGTGACACAATTACTATAATGTTAACAGTTATTTGACAGTACTATCCATACCACTTACCTGACCAAACACAACACCAACACCATACACAATATCAATAAATTAAATAAAAAAAAAAAAAATTGTGAGTGTGTTAGTTTCGTTAAAATGTACCATTATTTCCTAGTAAATATGATTGCGTATGTCAGCTTAATAATGTGGGAAAAACATCTGTAATAATAGTTAGCACTAAACAAATCAATTGTTGTATTCGAGAATCGAAATAATCGGACAGGTGATAATGATCCCTGAACAATTTTTGACTATCAAAAATATTAGTGTGCCTCTCTTGTCAAAAAAGCAAATTACGTATAATGCCTAAATAGGAGAGAGATATGCTTTGAAAAAAAAGTATTAATATAGGCTCAAGCCAAAACGTAGAAATATTACATAACCATGTTAAGTTAAAACATTTAACAGGCATGGTTAAGTGTGGCAACTTATGTTATAATTGTAACAAGATTTATTCAAAAAGCAAGTAGCCCAAGCTAGTGAAACCAATAGGTTTCTTTGAACTGCATTCTACTTTTCTAGATTCACTGTTACGCCCAGTATAGTCTAGTCTTTTAATTGACAAATGTGGATAACTATCTGTATTACAGGTATAGTAATAACCCCTTCAAGCAGGCTCCTGACTATGGATAAGTTAACCAAATGTCCTGTGAGAAAATTTCTTAGGTTATAATAAGTTACTCAGTGCTAGTGTTAAAGAATTAACGATTATATTGTTAGTGAAGAAGATTATGCTTGAAAAAGACAGGAATGATTTTTCACAAAATTGACACTACCACTTGGTAAAAGTTAGCAAACTTTACTGGATGTTAAGTATGGAAACTTTGTAAATGTTACAGTTATTACACTACTGTAAAGATGTGCAAGTGATTATGTTCTTTGTGCAATTTATATTTCTTATAGTTACAGTTAGATGCTATGTTAGCATTTAATTATTGAATCGTGAAAACTTTGTTTTACGTTAGCACACTATTCGCTGGTTATGGTTATAGCATAAAATCAATGTTGTGAGAAATTTTAGTTTAAAATGTTTACTGATAAGTTAGTGTAAGATTAACAAGTAAATATTAAGATTTTGCTTGATAAAAGTTAAGATTAGGTTACGTTTTGCATACCATGTTAGTTGCTATACTAGTGAAAAAGTGCGGAACTTTTGTTTTTGATGTTGACTGGCCTGATGCACTGAGTATCTGACGTTAAAGTGACGTTTAGATCTAAAATGGAGGCATATTATAATTTCTTAGTGTTTCAAGTGATGACTATGTATAGCTTTATATAATTGTGGAAACTTTGAATAGTTAGGCGTATACATTTCGCGGAGGTCTGTCATGTATAACACATGTTCTGTGATAAAAATTTTTTGCTTAAAATGTTACATACGTTAAGATGTAAAGATTAACGTTAATATGTTAGAAGTTATGCTTGGAAAAAAAGTAATAATCTAAGGTACTGTATTTGCATACATGTTAGATTGCATTTAAATTTTGGTGTAGTGTGGAACTTTGTATAATGTAAACAGTATAATACAAACATACTAATAATCACATGTCCAACAATCCAATAGACAGTAATAAAAAGATAATTAGCTTTAGATTAATTGTTGTCTATTTGCGGTATCTATTTTCTAGTTTAGTATTGATGCTATGTAGGCAGTGGTTAGTGTAAGTGTGGAAGAAACGTTAGTGTGAGTGGTGTAGCGAGTGAGCTTTCGACAGCATCCGACCGTCTAATATGATAATATAAACCACCATGGTATGATAAGATAATCATTGACATAAATGAATCACTAAATGTTTAGTGTAAGATATAAACAAAACACACACGATAATACTATAAAATAGTTAGAGGTAACGAAATCCAATACCAAAGAATCATAGAGAGAAATATTGCGTATAACGTTTCGTAAAACGGAATCACAAAACAAAGAATCAATAAGATACCTGCTAAATTATTTCGAATAAGTGAGGAGGAGCTATCCTGAACAAATTTATACTCAAACTGACTGATCATTTATAGAAATCTAAGTGAAACAGGAACCACATCAGTATTCGTACATGTAAATCGATTATCTGTATGTATATGTATAAGTTAACATTAGAGGTTGTTAAGTAATGAAAACTTTTGTTAATGTTAGTCATTTTTTCGAACATAAGAAAAATGGTATAATTTTGTTTTATAGTTTTGGTCATTGGAGCGTTATATTCCATTAGTTCAGAGATAATTGATATAGTTAAAGCTTTAAATTGATTTGTGAAAAAACTTTAGGTACGTCAGCATATATTTAGTTGGCGAAGTATGTATGTAGAATAAATTTTGTAAATGTTACTATGTTAATGTTAAATATTAAAATACATGATATGTTAGAGATCTGGTTTGAAAAAAAAAAAAAGATGCTAGAACAATATAACCTAGGTCGGCTGTTTAAGCATCGTCCATTAAACTTACTCCTGTTTCAATCCATGGTGTCCTTTTGTCCTATAAAGTTAGAATTATATAAAAGATTCTTACATCAGGTTATGTAAAGCTAGCTTTATTGATGCTTTAATTGATGTGAAAAAAAAAACAATTTTGTTATTTACGAATAAGAGAAAATAACATTAATGTAATAATAAAACATATGTAAATTATTTTACGTTATAAAACAATATAAAAAGAATTAAAATTTTTAGTAAAAACAAAAGTAATTTAAAAATTATAAAAGTTAAAATTTAAAAGTTTTTTTTAAAAAAAAAAAAACAAAGCTAAAAGTTTTTAAAGAAATAAAATTAAAAATAGCTAAAAGTTTTTTTAAAACAAAAGTTTTAAAGAAATAATCTTCAAAGAAATAAAAGTTTTTTGCTACGAATCAGTAAATAAGAAAGATAAGGAAAGGCGGAATTTCTATTATTTATTGCTAGTTACTTACTGTTGTTAAGTATTGAACTTTGTAATGTTAGTTGTTTATTCGTGTTTAAGGTAGGTTAGGTTATGGTATATATACATTATATTCTTACATCAGGTTATTTTATGTTAGCTTTATGATGTGAAAACTTTATGTTAGCAACATTCATTCGAGGGTTAGTATAAAAAAGATTACATATTATTATGCTAATGTTATATACAAAAATAAATGATACTACGAAATAAATGACTGGATATATGTCAACAGTATCAATAGAAATAATTCAATACCCAAATAATAGGATAAGTATTGGATGGAGTAAAAGGGGGTAAATGGTAGGGTGTAGGTTTTGAATTTATACTGATTTCAGTGTAATTTAACCTATTAAATAATAAAGTCATAAGAGTATCTAATATTACTCATTTTGTCTTTATTAAATTATATAAACTTGAAAAGATGTGTAAAAACTTTTCTTCATGAAGCAAAAAGTTTTATAAGAAAATAAAAGTTAAAAATTAAAAAGTATTTTTTTAAAAAAAACAAAAAGTTTTTTATAAACAAAAAAGTTTTTAAAAGAAATTAAAGTTTAATAAAATAATATTAAGAATTTATTAAAAACAAAAAGAATAAAAAAAGTGTGAAAGGAGCAACTTGATCTCTATTTATGTATTGCTAGTTACTTCACTAAGTTTAATAGTTAAGTATATGAACTATTGTTAATAGTTAGCTGTTATTCGTGATATTAAGAAGTATATGTTTAAAGGTTTAATTCAAGGTATTATGATATGTTATTAATTCTTTGGTCAGGACTTAATGATATGTTAGCTTTGAATTAAGCCCAGAAAACTTTGTCAACGATTGGACATATATAATCAGCTTGTAATCAATATGTTAATAATTAGGACGGTGCTGTAAATATATACAATAAAAGTAAGTTTAATACGAATAATAAGTAATTGAAAAATATGTATAGAGTATATGTTTGAAAAGGGTGATAAGTTAACGTATTGTATGCAAATGTCAGTTACGTTACAGTTAAGTTTGGAAGTTTGTTAATGTTAGCGAATTAATCATGCATAAGGTATGTTAGGTTGTCGATATAGATGTGCTGACGTGAATACATATATATTCGTACATCAGGTATATGATTATGTTACGCTTTTAATAAGTGTTGATCTTTGTATGCCACGATAGGCAATTTAATCACTTGTCTAAAACAGTTATAGTAAATACATAACATCAAGAGTCTGTGATACCCAATTTTCGTTAAATGCTTCATATCTTAATGTAAAACACCTCAGTAACTATAGTATAGACAACCCAAAAGCTAAGTGTAAGATATGGATTACACTTACTAGCGCTCACAAAGTTCAGTTACTTTTACTGTTTTAAGTATGATGTTTGTTAATGGTAAAACTGATATATAATTTCGCTGTTTAAGATGATGATATAGGATTTAAGTGGAATGATACAAAGTAGATTCGATAAGTGCAGATAGATAGACGAAAATTGGAGGGTCTTGCATTGATGTGAAAAACTATAATATGTTACGTGTAGACAAATATGTATTCACCTTTAATTCAGTCATAGATAATTATAGACCAAGAGTTTATGATAAATTTTGTTATAATATATAATAAATTAAATGTAATAAAAATAATCAAGATGATAGTTTCATAAGTTATGAATAATTGAAATGTAAACTATCATGAAAAATAGTAATTCTTAGAAATCCAGAATAAGTTAACAAAGACCACTGTAAAACTTTCTTGATCATGTATGAATAATATATGATGGTTAATAAATAAAAAATTATTGTTAAAATTATAAAATTACTATGCTTAAAATGATAAATAAATATCCAGGCATTTGAGAGTATAATGAGGAATGGAGAGGGAGGAGTAGTAGTGAGAAGTGTGTTTGATATATATCTGAATTTACAGGATAAATATAAGGGTATGTAATATAAAAAAAACCACAATATATCTTAAAGTAAATGTAAATATGAAAGCTGTAAAAAATTGTTATTTAGAATTAAAAAAACAAAAAACTGTTTAAAGCCATATAAAAACAAAATAAATGAAAGTTTTGTGTTAATATATACAAAATATATGACTATGAATCAAACAGATCATAGATGGGGAAGGCGGTGTGAGGAAGGGGAAGGGCTGAGGAGGCCGGGGCAATAGATCATCAAGATGGGGCGAGTCGGGAGGCTTGAGGGCTGGGGAATGAGGCGAGAAGGCATCAAGGAGGCTCCAGAGGCTCCAGAGCCTCCTGAGGGTGTTTGATATATAAAAAACGTAAATTTTTTTTGTTATGAAACTTAAAAGATAAAAAAAATGTTTAATTTTTTATTTAACTTTTTTAATTTTTTAAAAAAAAAAATTTAAACATTTTTTAAATTTTAATTTTTTTTAAAACAAAAATTTTTAATTTTTTTAAAAGTCTAAAATTTAATTAAAAAAAAAAAACTTTTTTAATAATTTTTTTAAAAAAATTTTTTTTTTAATTTTTTTAAATTTATTTTTTAATTTTTATTTTTTTATTTTTTTTTCTTTCTGTATCGATGAATACATCATAAGAAAGATGTATACAAGTTTCGTTGTTCTACGCCAATATTTCAGTTTTGTGGGGCTGGTGGACCCCCCTTTTGGATGTGTACGGATATTTAACCCATATATGATATGAAGTACGTAGATATGAAAGGATATCCCGGAGTTTCATCGTTTCTAGCGTTCAATATTTCCATAGTTTCGGGTCCCGGAGACCCCATTTAGCTGTGTACGGCTATTTAACACCATATTATGATTGTGAGTTAAGCTTACTATGCGTATGTGTATACCGAGTTCATCGTTCTAGGTCAACATTTCAATGTTTGGCTGGGGCTGGTTCCCCGAATTTGTTCAAATCGGTTATTTTTACCCCGGACATCCATCTCTAAGATTAAACCTAAAAAGGCGTGTATATCAAGTTTCGTTGTTCTATGTTCAATATTTCAATATTTTGGGTGAAGTACGCCCGTCTGGGGAACCCCACAGTCATTTTTACACCCGGGGTATCTAAGATACATTCCTCAGAACGCGTTGTATACCGAGTTCATCGTCTCTAGGTCAATTATTTCAGTTTGTGGGGGGCTGGTCCCGGAAATTTGGTTCAAATCGGTCATTTTACCGTATACATCTAAGATTACAAACCTAAAAAGGCTGCCATATCAAGTTTCGTTTTCTATGTCAATATTTTCAGATTTTGGAGTGAGTACCCCGTCTGGCGGCACCCACAGTCATTTTACACCCGGGGTCATCTTAAGAGATACATCCTCAGAAGGTTGGATAATACCGAGTTTCATCGTTCTAGATCAATTATTTTCAGAAGGTTTGTGGGGCTGGTTCCCCGAAATTGGGTCAAATCGTTCATTTTACCCCGGATACATTTAAGATACAACCTAAAAAGAGGTGCCATATTCAAGTTCCGTGTTGTTCTATGTCAATATTTCAGATTGGGGTGAGTACCCGTCTGGGGCACCCACAGTCATTTTATAGAGGGAGCTTCAAACATCCATATTCGAACTCTACGATCTCGATAACCCTATAAACACCCAAAAAATATTATACGATTGTTTAATAATAACAAAATAATAATAATTAATCAATAATAGATAATAAAATAATAATAATAATAAATAATACAAATAATAATAATAATAATTAATAATATAATAAATATATAATAATAATAGATAATAATAATAAAGAAAAAAATCAGATGAATGATAGTACCATTATGACAATATATTCGTTGAAATGAAAACGTTTGTCTTCGTCTTTCCTTCTTATAATAATTAATAATAATCAATAATAATAATAATAAATTACATAATAATAATAATAATAATAATAATAATAATAATAATAATAATAATAATAATAATAATAATAATAATAATAAACATACACACTTATTGATTGAAGCGGAGTCGGAGCAGGAGTAAGAACCGTGCCCGGAGCCCAGAGGCTGAACCAAAGCGCCGCCGCGCACGGAGCCGGAGCCGGAGTCGGAGTCGGAGTCGGAGTCGGAGTCGGAGTCGGAGTCACGGAGTCGCGAGTCGGGTTGGATTCAGAAATGCATATGTTGAGGATGATTTTCAACTCAGATTCGTTTTCCCTGCGGGAAAACGAACCTTCGATGTAATAATAAAAATAATACAATACAAACAAAGAACCACAAACAAAACACAAACAAACATAGACAAACATAGACAAACATAGACAAAACCTGCGGTTTTGTCTGTTTGTCGAATTAATAGCCCTTCGGGCTATTAATTCTCCCCCTAAGCCTAATATATCTCTATTCATTTATATCGAAAAAAGTTGGTTCGGGACCTGGCCCCATACTACTTATATATATATATATATATATATATATATATATATATATATATATATATATATATATATATATATATATATATATTTATATATTAAATAATATATATATATTTTTGCTTAAATAAATAATACAAGTAAATTTATATAAATAACCTGTATATATATATATAATATATATAAATATATAGTAATATATATATATATATATATATATCATATATATATATATATATAAATTCACTTATTAATTACCTTGAAATTCCCTCAGGTGTATATGCAGGTAAATTTACACGTGCACATTTAAACAAAAACTCTGCGTACATTTGAAATTTATACTTACACAAATACATTTAAAAACTGTTTATGTACATATCACAAAAAAAAAAAAAAAAAAAAAAAAAAAAAAAAACATGTTGCCTTACTCTATTCGGATGACTCATTTTAAGCGAAACAATAAGATCACTAATAATAATAATAATAATAATAATAATAATAATAATAATAATAATAATAATAATAATAATTATAAATAATAATAATAATAATAATAATAATAATAATAATAAAATAATAATAATAATATGAAACAGAATTAGCAAATGAAATATGAACTTAAAAAACGCAGAGAAAACCTATAAACAATCAGACAGATATAGTATCAGAAAGTCAGAGTGAGAGACAAAAAGATTAAGAAAATAACACACACACACACACACACACACACACACACACACACACACACACACACACACACACACACACACACACACACGAGTCAATATAGTACCATTTAAAGGGCAAAAAAAAGAAACCAAGCTTCGGACATCAAACAATTTGACTTTATATAAAAGAAACGTCCTTTTTTCAAAGTCTTTATTTGGTGAAGAGGAAAATTTTCTTTTATGTGACATGGGAGAGGGCAAGTGAATAAGTCAGCCGTCCCATAATACAAATTTAAAAATAAAAAAAAACTCTTCTCTTTTATATATCTTTTTTGTGTTACTTATCTATCTATCTATCTATCTATCTATCTATCTATCTATCTATCTATCTATCTATCTATCTATCTATCTATCCACACTATTATCAATATACATATTTATCTACATCTATATCTGTCTAGCATATATCTTTTTGTTTCCCTAAATCTGTAACTTTTATAAGAATTCATTTCTCTATCTGTATTTAGAATATATTTCATTACTATTTAAAAAAAAATAATAAAAAATATATTCTCTTTTATATATCTTGTTTTTGTTTCTTTATTTCTTATCTATATATCTATCCAAACTATTATCTATCTACACATTGACCAAACAACCTAGCTATCTATCTATCTATCTATCTATCTATCTATCTATCTATCTATCTATCTATCTATCTATCTATCTTTTACTTTGACTTTATAATCAACAATTTACAAGTACATATTCACTTCTTTATCTATAATTTAGAATATACGTAAGTCATAATAACAACAATTCTATATCTATCTAACTATCTATCTATTTATCTTTAAGTCAAAATAGTAACAATCATATCTATCTATCTATCTATCTATCTATCTATCTATCTATCTATCTATCTATCTTTAAGTCAAAATAATAAAATCATACCTATCTATCTATCTATCTATCTATCTATCTATCTATCTATCTATCTATCTATCTATCTATCTTTAAATAAGTCATAATAAAAACAATGTTTTTCAATTTTAAATCAGAGTTTGAGTGTTCACCCTACAACACAAACAAACTTCACTTTATCAACACTTTTATTTTTCGAGCAGTTAGACTTAAGAATATTTATTTACAGACTTTGTAAATATTTTTAATTGAAAGAAAAGCCAAGTATAGGACACTGTACATCTCGCATGACAAGATAGATACACTTACACACTGCAAAACATACACACACACACACGTAAAAACACACACACACACACACACACACAATAAACACACATAAACCTATAAACACACCTATAAACACACACCTAGAGAGAAAAACACCTATATATATATATATAACTCTAGGATATCAATAAACTTATATATATATATATATATGATATTATATTATATATATATAATATATTATATACTATATATATATATATATATAACTCTAGACTATCAATTGGAAACCAATGTTAGCTATGATCTTCCACTATAGAAATTGTCGGAGAAAAGAGTTCAGAACACCAGATGGAAGATGTTAGTATTACTGACAGCTGAATAACCCCTCCATACACGTTGATGCATATAGTATATATATATATATTATATAATATATATATATATTATATATATATATATAATATATATATATATATATATAATTATATAATAATATATTATATTATATATCCAATAGTATATATATATATATATAGTGGGGTTATATATATATAATATATATATATATATTATATATATATATATATATATATATATATATATATATATATATATATATATATATATTATATATATATATATATATATATGATTATTACAAAAAAAAATATATAAAAAATATATAATATAGTATATATAAATTATAATATTATATATTATATATATACTATATACTATTATATATATATATATAACTATATATATATAATGTTGACGCAAAAAAATAAATAAGAAATAATAATAATAATAATAATAATAATAATAATAATAATAATAATAATAATAATAATATAATAATAATGGAAGTAGTAGTAGTAGTAGTAGTAAATTTGTGTTAGTTAACTAAATCGAAAATTAATATCGAAAATCAGTTAATTTTAATAAAAGAAATCGGTAAAGCGAAAGAGTAACATGGCACAGGGTCCGAGTTTGATCCCTCGTCCGGATCCTAGGTAACAATTACAAAGATAAGTTCTCAGCCTAGAATAGGGCTATGCCCGTGAGATGCGAACTTTTAAACAAAAAAAAAATCCCTTTAGTTTATCTTGACTATTAGAACTGAATTAGGTTAGGTTAGGTTAAAAAATTTATAATTTTTATTTTAACTAAATATACTAAGCCTTAGTAACTAAGGTATAAAAATAGCACATTTTTATAGTAGAAGTAGGGCTTGAGGTGTAGTAGTAGTAGTAGTAGTAGTAGTAGAAGCAGCTACAAAAGTAGTTGATATAAGCAACTGCATCTTTGAAAGGTTATTTAGCTTCTTGTTATAGAACTATGAATATTAGTAGTTGTTGTACCAGTAGTAGTAGTTGTAGTAGTAGTAGCAGTAGTATTAGTAGAAGTAGTAGTAGAAGTAGTAGTAGTAGTAGTTATGTAGGAGATTGATTACTTACCAGTAGAGATGTTCCGTCCTCCATTCTTTTCCGAACCTCGGAGAGAAGACCGAAGAAGTTTGGAGAGTTTTGAACTGCCGCCGAAGGGGATAAGGAATTGAAGTCCCCTTCCATAAACTCCTCTCCATTATCGGTGGCAAAATTTCTCTGTGGGTTCGAAGTGTTTCCCTGCTCTTGATAAACCCTTTGCATGTCAACAGATCCACAAAACCAATGAACCATAAAACCTAACATGATCTGCATGATGAATAATATTATTAATAACGTTATCAATATATTATACCTGAGTGTGAGTGTTATTTTAATCTTTCTATAGTTACAATCACCAAACACACCGAAAGAAGCCGCGCGCCCACGAGCACAAATACTATTATTCGTAAATATATATCTATGAAAGCTAAATTACCAAGCAACATATTGCACATAAATCCCATTTAAACAATATACTCTAATAATATTTCATTTTCTATAAATAATAAAAGCAAATAATTACAAAAAACATTATGCAACAACAATGTCTAACAGTCATCAGTTGTGTCTCTTTCTTTCACCGATTGGAAAATTATTTTATTGATAAGCTATTTGCCATGTAAGTATACATAGGCAAGGTGAAACCATCATACGCACATATGCTTATATATATAATATATATATATATATATATATATGGATGATAGTTTGAATATATAACATAGAATATTTGTATATTGTTGAAAGAGCCGTTTAGCCCCGGAAAAATATATATATAAATAAAGTAAAAAAAATATTATCACTCCTTTATATAGAATTAGATGAAAATTTTAACGAAGTAGTATGGAATGACTTGATAAAATTTTTAAGATACATGCAAGCGTCCAAAAAGTGAGTGTAAAAACTAACAAAAACTACTTTTAAACACAGTATATTTCATGTAACACCTTATATATATATAGAAGTGTATATTAATTACTTTTAATTAATCTATAATTACTGATCAGATATGACACAACATGTTTATAATAAATACTTACATGAGGAATAATTAATTGTGATTGGAAAATTTCGTTTGGCTAGGGTTTTTAAAATTTCTAGATTTTGAAAAACCAAACTCTCAAGCTGCTGATTCTATGAGCACTGGAACCAGACTGAACGTCTGAGTATAGATATTCATTTCATGTAAAATAACCAATATGGATCTATTAGGTGTTGCCTAGTTACAGATACATTAGCTAATAACTGAATTTTACTATAATAGAATATAGATCACTGAGCCCAATCGGCGAGAGCGTGTCCCACAAGGCGCGCATCCCGTGAGCGCGCAATGAACCCGCAGGCGTAATCAATATGCGCGGACAACAAATATTTCTTTATGATATGCCGCTGTAAACTTTCATTACATCATTATGTATTTTCAAATATACCGTTTTCTATATTATGAGTCGTCCATTTTATTTATTTCTTACTACATAACATTTAAATATAATTATTGTTGAAAAATACCATTCATAGTTAAAGTTTCCTTGAAAAAACGTTTAGTTTCGAAAAATAACATTTTTGTCTTTGTAAGAAAACAGTTGTTTATTAACCTAAAGTAATAATACTTAAGGAAAGAAGAACAAATAGTTCCGAAAGTTGACATCGTCCATAATATTCTTTGTAGTTATCCGCCGTTAATATATTATTACTTTAGGGTTTTTGTAAACAAGTTTTATATGTCCTAAAAGCTACAACTCCGTATAGGAGCTAGAGCAAGTGTATACGACAGTAGTCCCTCTCCTTCCTTCATGTATGTTAAATATTTTATTGGGACTCTGCGCAAATAGTGCAATAAAACAACACGAAATTTTATCGATAGCTAAAGCTTGAACCAGAAAGAAATAGAACAATTAGCCCTAGAAAGCTAACTCATTCACCATAATATTTGCTTCTGATTTTACAGCGTTTTATATGCTTTACGCACATTAGTTTACTGGTTTTTACCAACTCCTAATTTTACCAACACAATTATATATAATTATATATAATATATATATATAAATATGATATATATTAATAGTTATATATATATATATCATATATCTATATATATAATAAATATATATATATATATATATATATTATATTATATATATATATTATTAATTATAAATATATATATATTATTATATATAATACTTTATATATATACTCTATATATATATATTATATAATATAATCTTCTCATATGTAAGATTATGAAAAGTTGTTTATTCTAAAAAATTATTATTCCATAATTATTAAATAATAATATAAAACATACAATGCGTGTACATGTATAAATAAACTTTCCCTCCATGCACAAAGCGTAATTTCTCTGAGTGGAATTCCAGTATAGCGTTAAATATTATTTATAGTTCAAAATTATATTATAAGTATGTAAGCTCGTATCGCTCTTATCTAAACATCAGGTGATTGCATGCATAAATCAAACCATTGGACAATATTTGTCTGATTTGTTAATAATACAGTGAATAGCTATACCAAAGATTTTTAAATAAGTCACCAACCTTTTGAATATATGTTAATAAGGGCTCCGCGTGTAAGTATACCATTGGTTCCAGTACACAAAACTAGATATTTATACATAACTGTATGGTATGGGTACAACGGAGTATCGATCTCTTAGATGTGATTTGCTTATACCACTTGAAATACCATCGCTCATGATTTCGCTACCACTTTATAATTTATACGCCGCGGGGATCATACTCAGCTATGCAGTGGGCGCGCTTGCGGGTCTCGTCTCTCGCGTTGGATTTACCTGATCGTATATTACCTATTCTAGTGTGAATCAGCCTATGTAGCTCATGTATCTTTGTAATATAGGCAACATCTAAATAGGATCCCTATTAATTTATGTTACATGTTATTATATAAAATGAATTAGTTTCCATTCAGAATGTTCAGTCTTGGTTCCGAATTTAGTTGCTCAAGGATCAGCATGCTTGAGTCAGTAGCATTCACATAGTTACATACAATGTCTCGAAAGTTTTAAACCTAGCCAAACGAATATATATTTCTTCCAAATCCAAATTAATTTTTACCTCAATGTAAAGTTAAGTGTTAAGCGTCTTTGTGGCTGGAGGACGTGAAGGTGATGATTTCTGCCGAGCTATTCTTAAATTCTGGTCAAAACTTATTTAAAGCTGTATTAATAAGGTTTTAAGTGTTGTTATCAAGCTATTAATTTTTAAAAATACTTTGCTTTTTATTTAAAATTTTTCTTTGACCTTTTTATATTTTGTTTATTTAATCTTTTGGCGGTTTTAAAATAATTGTTTTAATACTTAATCTCTGCAAATGATTAGGATTTCAACGAAACTCGTTTAGCACTTCAGAACTCTCTTAAGATAAAAGTTTTAGATTATATTTTTTAACATTATATAATTTTTTTTTTTAAATAGATTTTTATGGATATAATATCGTCGTTCCTATCTATTATTTTCCTCTGAACAGTTTAATTTTTGAATTAAGAAAGTCTAAATTTTAATGTTCAATACGACAAAACCGCCCCTTTATGTTATGTGTGTGTGTTTGGTCTACGGTTCCTGGCTTGAATTTTATAGTCATAGTTTCGTTAATCTTTGGTTGTGTGTTGTCTTCATATTAACTTAAGTTGGTGCTTGATTTCATGCTCTTCTTCATTTTCACATTTATTTATTTGCTTATTGTAATTATCTTTTATTTTTTCCTTTTTAATTTAGTTTTAATTATTCGTTATACTGATTTAGAAATTTGTGATACATGAGATTTTTTGCCTGATTGTGGAGTTTTAAGTTCTTGGTTAGTATACGGCACTTTGCTTTTGTGTTATGTGGTGGGTAGTGTGGGGGTAATTGTACATTTTACCCATATCAGACATAAAAAAAAAATAAACACATTAGCAGCAGCCAAGTACTTATTAGATAATTCAATTTGTATACAGCTCACATTGGTTTATTACTTGAATACAATTAAATCTTCATCGAATATAGGTATAGGAAAGTTGAACTGAATATTTGATTAGAGAAAAAAAAATTCAAGGCTTTTGTTGACGACCATGAAAAGTAAAATGTTGATGTGGATTTGAGTGCTAAGAAAACGTGATAGTTATTAACATTTTTAAATATATGGTTGTGTGATTGTTGAGCATTTTTCATGTTCTTATGTTTTGGATTATCGTGCTTTGGTTGTTTGGCCTCACGTGATCGTATTTCGGCCTACTTTGCGTCAGTGCAAACAGGTAAATATATTGTAACATTCATGTTAAAAATTAATATCGTCTCACTCCAATAAGGTTCTCTCTCTTTTCTCTTTCTACGCTCTCTCACAATAATTGCACTCCCTTTAGCCTCGAAGCACGTAGTGTTGCAAAGCTCTCTGAGCAGCCAATCAGTGAGGTAATCCATCTAATCTGGTTGGAATGAATAGCACCTCTCTTTCCTCTCCAATAAAAACACTCTTCAGCCTAACTGTTTTATTTATAATAATTTCTTGGCACACTCCCAGCACTAATCTCTTTTCAAAACTTCACAAACTTAATATCTCCAACTATAACTTTTTCGTATACATTTCACACGATCTGAATGGATGGACAGTTCTTGCTTCCATATGAAAACATAAACACATCCTGGTAACACGTCTCAAGAGAATTCACTGAACTCCATAACCTTGCCAATTATTTCTATTAGCTTAAAATCTTTCCACCTACTACTATCATTATTCTTTGATATCTGAACAGATTTTTTACACTCTTTGACTATCTTACTAACTCTCATTAGACTGTACTTTTCTTCCCATCCATATGCAGAGTCCCTCTATTTTAGGGAGAATTTCAAAGGCTTAGCACCACACTGCAGTTGGTGGGTTCCTCTCACACATATGCAGGGGACGAGGAGGGCCAGAAACGACGAGGCCGAAAACCATTCTCTAGTATTTTCTCAACGAAATCTGGAGCAGAAGTATAACCATTATAAGGAGCTCGGATTAGCCCTACAACAGTTATCCCAGATCTTACCTAACCAATTCTCGTTGCACACGCTCAAATTATGTATTTCATCACACTACTCCCTTCCCCCCCACGTTATTTAATACACCATCTTTTCATCCTATTGTGTAAAACTCTGACCACAATTTTATAGCTCTAAATTTTAAATTACTTTTCTCTCAGCTCCAGCTCAACCATGCCTCTAAACATCTTAATTGCTGCACTTTTAATCGGCAAATGTAGGGGGCGCACTTGCGCGTCGTTTCTCCGCAACTACTCATACTTGAATTAATCCTGTTTGGCTCGGAGATGCTTCCAGAACCGCTGAAAAGTAGGCCGAATCCGCCCGAGATGGGGGCTCATGAAGCAATTTCATCTCCATCATTCTAAAATCTTTTCTCGCTCAAAAATCCATGGTTCAGATATGCGACGTTCTCGCACCATCAGGGGAAGAGACAAGCGTACGCGCATTGAAAAAAACTCTCGTTCTCCTATTTCCCTCTTACTAATTTCATTCTGTTCGAAACTGGTATGGGCGGATATGTTGTTACTATTCGTAGGGCTAAGTGCCGCTCCTTATTAAAATAGACAAGAAAAGTGCGACAAACCTGCTTGGTTATCCTACCGGATAAAAATTTCTGGCCTCGCGTCAAAAACATCTCTAATAAACTTTTGCCAAATACTCTGCGTTTCCTCCCCTTATTCACTCTGACGGTTCGTGCTAAACTCTCTTCTGAAAAGGCCAATCTCTTTGCCTCCTTTTTCATCTAATTCTACCCTTGACGATTCTAGAATTCCCTCTCCTACTCCTTCCTCTCCCTACCTCACGTTTCCCATGGCCCTATGCCCTTACTGTACACACATGATCATGTCATGAGATTCGAGATCTATGAACACCAGGTAAGGCGTATGGCTCCGGATAGCACTTTGGCTGTGCACCATGTTTTCGTATAGGAGTGTGCTTCTGAGCTGCGGCCTGATCCTTGTTCAACTCTAACTCTCTAGTCTTAACACAATACTTATTCTCGAGTAGCTGGAAGAAGCGCTTTTGTTCAAAAGAAACCCGAAAAAAAAGGATTCATTCTACCTCCAAAATACCTATCCGCCGTATAGCTCTCACTAGAATATCTATCAAAGCTTTGATAACTCTTCTTAACTCTCATTCCGTTGATATATCATTCGCACTATATTTTCCTTTTCAGAATCAATAGTATATGCTATCGTGACATTACAAGGTCAAACTGGTGACACTACTCGTCCTATCTAACTGATTTATGTCTCTGCCCTTAGAGACTATGAGGAGTCTTATGTTGTGGCACTTGACATATCCAAAGGCATTTGATCGAGTATGGTAAACGTCACTACTCTCGAAGCTCCCTGCTATGGTTTCCTCTCCTCTGGCTTACTCAGTCTAGTTTCCCCGATCGCTCCATATCACACCAGTTGATGTGAGGCGTCCTCTTCCTCCTTGCCTGTTGAATTTGTTGTCCTCAAGGTTTCTGTTTATCTTCATACTTATTCCAACTTTGTGACCCATCAACGAGTCTCTCTTACTTGTGACTGTTCCAACTCTGTTCACTCTACGCCGATGACTCAACTGAATAAAACTTCTAAGCTTATTTCAAATTGCTCCCTTCCTTTTGCAGCTAGAAGCTGCGCCTCTCTTATCAGCTTTCTGATTCTATTCTTGCGATCTGGATGATTCCGGTGGGTCCCGCAACCTTTTAAAGGTGTCCAACTTCTTAAAACTCAACCTTCTTGTCGCGAACATAATCTCCTCAAAACAGCCCTCCCATACTTTCCTAATTTTTTTTTTCGACGGCTCTTAACGCTCACCTGAATAACTCGTAAACATTCTTGGTCCTCAACATTAAACAACAAATGCTTGAAACTCTCCAGTATACAACGGTTGCCTAAGGTGGCCTCAAAAGAACGATTCTTTCAGTTGCGGAATTTTGTTCATCTAAAACAGTATACTCTCCTCACTCTTAATCTATAAGGCTTATCGCTTCAAGACAATGTTGACAGTCGTGACTTGTTCTCACACTGGGAGGCTCCAGTACCACCCTTCTAGCAGATAGGTTGAGTCTAAAGCCTAAAGACTAATATAAACTGTCCCCTTCTTTCAAACTCTTTTGACCCTCTAATCTGCGACGTGACGTTCGCGCACTATCTCTTTTCTGAGTACTACGATCAATGTCGTGGGAGTTAACCTCTTGCATTCCCACCACCCTTGCGTCTGCGCCTCGTATCACAAGGTCGAGCCTGCTCTCGCGATGAATGCTGCGGAGTATTGAAAACCCCCAATTGTTCGCTCTGGTGCCTTTTCATTCCAGCTACTTCCTCTTCTGTGAAACCTTTTTGACTCCCTTGTTATCCAACTGTATAATCTTCTCTTTTAAAGGCCCGTCTTGCGCGCCACCTGAGAGATTAGCGTTAGGCTTGGGCTTGGTGTGTTTTCTATGTTTTATCTTCTTCCCCCTTCTGAAAAAGGTCCCAACCAGTGAGTGGTGGTTGACTGTAAAAAAAAAAAGCATTCTTATAAATGTTGTTGTTCATATCTGATCATAATTAATAAACTTATTTTAAAACTAATTAATACATTCCAATTAATAATAAAGGGTATGAGAATCCTATTCTTCTATTTGTGATCACATGAAGTTTGATTTTACATATGTTTCGTGGAAGCTGTATTTGCATATATTTAACTTACTCTTCAGTCATTTCAACCACTTCAGGTTTAAAAATGTTTCAAAATATTATTATATAATATTAAATACAATTTTTCCCTTTCTGCAAAGAAATAAAAAACAATAATAATCACCAACCTTGTCCTTAGTCTTTCAGACCCACAGGCCTGAACTGCTCTCCCCAACATTGTACGTTATACTATATATAGTATATATATGTAAGTAATATATATATATATTATATTTATATATAATTTATATATTATTATATTAAAGTATATATTATATTAATATTATATTTCTATATATATATTTTAAACCCATGAGATGAGATGGATATTGCACTTTATAACAATAGCATAATAGTTATATCATTAAAATTAATTTTCAGTGTTTGAAAAGTTTAAAATGGTTAAAAACGATGATTGTAGACATTCTTGTTGCACAATGTTTTTATAATACTATTAAAAATCTCTACCCAAGGAATATAATGCAACATTGTTAATAAAGGTTGTTAAACAGATATATAAATAATATGAATAATTATGTAGTACGTCTGTTTCTGTGCACGCTCTGTGTGTGTATTGTTTGATTGGCCTATAGAAGATAAATAACAAACATCTCAGATCATAAATATAAATAATTGTTATGTGTAATAATAATTACTCCATCATCAGAAGCTGGAGAGCTATCTTATATTGTCCTTGTACGTAAAGTGTTTTGTGTTGTATTGGATAATGTCGTGCAATCTCGTTATACCCTATTATTCGGACATAATTGTTTATCTGATGAGGATACGCAGGTCACTTCCCAAATAGAATATTTCCTGTTGTCTAGGGGATAAAAATTTTATTCATAATCCTTTTTAACTTGCGCGCTGATCTTAAAGAACCAAGTTCCTCAATTGAATTATCAATGTTTTCTACGAAGCCTACTGAATGTTGTTGCAAAATTTAATTTCAGAAAAAGAGGATTTTACTCATAGAAATATTAAGAAATATCCCCAAATCAACAAGTAAGAAATGATAGCTACGAAAGCAAAAAAAAGCCATTTATTCATATTATATAACAAATCTCGCCTTCTTTAAATACATTTGCGTAGTATCATAGAGCTTATATAGAGTAATTAACGAAAAATAATATAGTCGTTCCTTAACTTATAAGTCGTATAATTAATACATTTACATCTATTACTAAGTTAAAATTTATATACACAATTTGTCAAAATAAAATTCTTCTTTTATTAATCTAATAAATTGAAAATAAGTTTTAAAAAGCTATTGAAAACTTAAATAAATAATAGCCGAAACCAAGCTAAAGTCTAAAATAGTTTCCAACATTAAATAATAAAAGACTTGCGGAATCTCAAAAATGCGACATGATGCCTCATTGCAAGGTGTATTAACTTGACACCACGGCCTGCTTAAGAAGACAATTCTATGACGTGTTATAATCTTGTTTTGAAAAAGGAAAAAGAGTCAAGGATACCTTGCCTAAAAAAGAATAAATCTTCCTTCGATTAAATTTGTAAACTGGCTCCAATCACTCATCCACGCTAAGGCTTCCCATTTCTTCGTCTTCTTTCTCCAAACTGCCTTCAACCATTCCTCGTATGCAGATTCTCTTGCCATCCAGAAGAAAGCGGCAGGGCTCTCATTGGTCGTGAATTTTGCTGGCTAAACGGCCCTAGATTTTGTTGATTATGCAAATCCCTGCATCTTACTGCTCCTGATGGAAAAATGAGGATGCTCTGAATGAACTGACCGGAACTCCTTGTGAGAAAAGGTAGTGCGTGAGCAGACACTGCAAGCTTTCCTCTTGTTACTACAGAAGTCGACTTCCACTCTGCATGTAAAGATTCTTGCAGCGAGGGAGAAGAAGAGCATCATTTAGTAAGTTTCTCCTAGTATCTACTACCCCATTGCTCTTCATGGTTTGGAAGTTCCTTCTCTATCTCATTATTTTCTTTAGACTACTGCATATTGCATCATCATTTCCTCCACTTTGATATTCCAAAGAAGTGTTCAACTCCTTCAAATGACACCTCATCAGTTTTTGGGGGGCGGGGGGCGGTGGGAGCGTCGGCGGCGGGGGTGGGGCAGAAAATAAAAAAAAATACGGCTGCAGGTATGAATCCATTTTCGCAAAGAAATGTAAGTCATTCAACCAACTAGTATCAGTCTTTACCCTTTTCCCCCCCCTTTCTTTCGACTTCGCTTCATATTCCTCCACTGGTTGTTAATTACTGAAAACACTTTTCCTCTAAATCTTAAGAAACACCCCCATTGCATTCATCTCTGCTGTCAACCTCAGTATCTCAATTTGTCTTTCCTCAATTATCACTGGCTTTCAAAACAGCTTTAATTTTGAGGAGGTGTGCTGATGTTTTGAATGTTTTGAGCGATAGATTACCATATTCAGATTTCCACTGTTCTTACTAATTTTGAAGCAAGTTTCAGGTGTTCGTGAAGTTGTTCCGGCGATATCTCGGATGCGGTCTTTGCCAACAGCAAGGGGGAGCATGTAGTTGGGAAGAGCATATTTCAGCCTGCCAGAAAACAAGCCTCGACAAGGGGTGGGCCACTGTATCCTGCTATAGCCCGTCCCCTCTCGAACGGGATTAATTTTAGTTTTCTCAGTAGTCTTGCAATAGGCAGTGCATGTCCGGCATCATAAAATTAACGGCGACAGTCGTGAAGATCGGGGCGGGTTTCCATCAGTTGTCGGTACTCAATATTGCAGATGAGGATATTGTCGTCTCTAAATGCAGCTATATAATTCAGCTGTCAAATTGAGATAACCACAGATCCTACAATGGACTGATTCCCATATAGCTCTGGAATTTACAATAGTTTCGATCAGTGGAGTAGTCAGGAGCATCGCTCATAATTAACTCGGACAGAGGAGATCTGGCCGGTCTAATTACTAAAATCTGGGCTATTTTGAACCCGCTGCCGCCCGCTGGTTTTCATTGGCGGCGCATAAGGGTCGCAATTGCAGGGAGGCCGAGCGGAGGAAGTGGATACAGGTCCGAAACCCGAGGGGGTCCCCGATCCCTTGCAACGACCGTTGTCCTTTGGGCTTTAGTTAACTCACAAAAACACTACAGTGGGAATTACTGCGAACATCCCTCGTCAGATCATAATGGGCCGCGACTGTACGTCAGTAAAGTATTACCCTCCCAGCTTGTCTAAACGGGATCCACTTTCTTCATGGGGTTCATATTATACTCACTCAGCCTTGCATTCTTATTCCTCAATTACACATTACTCAGCTTTCAATACAAAGTGGCAGGAAAAGCCAAGTTGATGCCGCAGAAACACCAGGGTCCTAAAGAGTGAAGTCATGTTCTGTACCAATCCAGAAGCACTTACGAATCGACGACCAAGTGAATACTGATTGAATGTGGTATTTCGTGAACTGTCACGAACGTCTGCGCGTAAGGTATGAGCGATACGGCGAGCCGACACCCAATACCATAGTTTTATATCTGAGAGGTAGAATCTAAACTTTAAAGTAGATGACAGACTCAGCAGTTGTACTGTAGAACCATGCTCTGGAGCACACGACTTAATGTTCATGTGAGGGAATGATAGCGTTGAAAGCAAAGAAGTAAGCAGTCATGACAGAAGAGGACCAACGTAAGAGTAAGAAAGAGTAATAACGGGGAGGGAGAAACTTCATCCCGCATGGGCCTTATCGAATTGGTGACTGGGTGCAACACCGCCGTTCATGCCTACACAAACTAGTGAGGATAATAGCAGAGACAACATCAGAGCCCACAAGCTAGTAGCCCACAAATTACTGTTAATGCATCGGCCGACTCAAAAGACCACAGTAATGCGCCGACAAACCACGGCATGCCTGATAGAGCGAGATGTCGATACGGTGCAGCATGAGATGTAGTGATGAGTCTGTACACAAGAGCAAAAGCGTAAATCCAATAGCCTGTGCTGCCCGGCGGGGTAGTACGAAGTTGTAAACGATTTAGGCGTTTAACTGCCAACACTAGTAAAGAATGGAGGCTCCTCACAAGAGGTCGGATGTAGGGATAAAGCTTGGTTCATTGATGCCAGTGGTGGCGTTACAACATTGCAGTGCTTTACCTTAATAACTAACTAAATATCTGACAAAGTGTGGGCTAGTAAAATATCTAACGAATAACCTCAAGCGCAGTAATTCTCCTTGGTGCGCGATCCCTCTGCCTCTTAGTGAATGTGTGCAAAGTAAGAACACAACAATCAACGTCAGCAAGCGGCAGGTAGCGCCTAGAGAAGAGATATACAACCCTGGGAGTTATCGGTGAATGAAGGATAGTGTTGTCTGTTCTATTAAGAAAACATGTCGCATTGCTGTAACTTCACGTGTCTCAGTTGTGCCCCCTAGTGTGAGTCCTACGAAGCCGGGTCCCTACGAGGATTCTCTCCTTGGAGATCGCAAATTGTATCTTACCGTCCCCTTCCGGATATAATGGAAATAAATACTTGATAGCAGCACGAGAGATAGTCTATGGGTGTGTGCGGGTGTTAAACAGAAGAATGCCTTGTACCACTCGGCAGATGGTCCCCTCTAATAGGAACAGGAACTCACAGGCCTTTTACAGAGCAAGCATTGGCCGAACTCTTTCAACCTCTCTTATAGTTCTTACCTCTCAAGTCAGGAAACGGCAACAGTGATACCTGATTGAACATCTGCGAGTTGCTGTACTCTCTTCTAGCACTGATCTCGAGGTACTATTGTTCGGGAGAACCGTTTATCACACGAATCTAAAACTAAGAGGGCACCAAATCTTGGCGCTGAACAATACTACTGAGTAAGAATACGGTAGAAGGGGCCTGCAACTACGTTGGGAGTAGCCTGATGTTGTGCACGTTGTACTTGAATACTTAGCCAATTCACTTGCTCTTGTATAAGACATTGTAAACGACCTGTGCTTTAGCATTGTTCATATATACGTTTGGCAATGAAGCTATGAATGGCGGTCCTGTGTAGGAACCGGGGTAATAATTGAGCTATGTCCTAAAGCGGAAGACTGATTAGGCACTTTCAAATTGAGCTGACTCGGTGTACGTCAAAAATTCACACCACAATCTTATGTGTCATTGGTCTCCAAACGATACAGGATACAGAGCCACTAACTCTATCATTATGGTAAGATATGAATCTCTATATAATAATCTTGCGCTCAACCTAGGTGAAGACCTTACATATCCACTATTAAAAAATTCAGTGATTCTCACAAAACGGATACTGAGCGAGAGACTAAGCAAGTTTCAAGATCATTATGCTCTTCATACATAATCTGTGAGTACAATGCCGATCAGTCTCTCTCACTCTGTAGCCGATTCTGAGTAGACACTATTAGGTCTGCGATCTGCCAAAGCTCCAGATGGCTATTTAGGAACACCTTACATTATACTATATTGATGAGTTGGCTCGTTATTCTAAGAGAATCCAATTGCTGTTTAAATATATATATGGAGGCACGCGGAACAATACTGGCGCCACCACTGAACTATTAAAATTAAACGTAAAATGTAAATAGTATATTTTCCTCTACGCTACTTATAGGTGTGTCTCGAGAGAACTCACACACACAAAATAAATCATGTCGCGCAATAGGCGTCTACAAGCTAAATAAAATTATGCAGCTCCAGCGAACATGCTCATATCTGTATAATTCAGGAGAGAGATCGGTTGAACTACTGGCCAATCCTTCAGCGTCTCATCTCTTTTTTCCTTTTGTGCTTGCGATAACTTCATCAAGATTGCTTATTGTTAACACTACTTTAGGGCACAATGAAACTGAAATTAGAAGTCCTAATATAGACTCTTTGATTACCAATAACCTTACAGATCGATGGATTCTAGGGAAGTCCAGATACATGTCACTGCAACATTTAAACATAACAAGTAAGTGCTGAAGTTTAAGAAAGTTCTCTCTCTTTCGTGCTTTGTGTAGGAAGTATAAAGCTTAGATAATTTTTCTAAGCTCCCTCACTTAGATTCAGGCTAGGTCTAAATCCACGCATGATTCACAGTTCAGCCTGCACGTAACTCTTCTATTTCTGAAGGAAAATGTATCCACTACTCTAAAGTATACACGTATGTAGATACTAGAGAGAACTTCGCGTGAAGATACGAGACAATATGTCACTAGGCCGAAATATCATATGTTCAGCTCAACTACATATGCATCACTACAGAATATGATAGATGAGTCCTACAATAAGTGTATGTGAAACTACACAAGATCCAGCAGACTGCTAGAGCCACTCTCAACTGGTGCTGCTGCACGATATATAATAGGATAATAGACACAATAGTGTAATGTGAGTACATACTGAGTATTTCTGTAATTTATATCCAGCAAGTGTTGTTATATATAATGTAGTAAGAAATTTAAATGTTTCAGTTATATTCCTCTCGGACAATGGACCACCCAAAACGTTGATATAATATGTGCGAGATTTATTATATCGTACTTGAACACCCTGGTTTCAGTTTCCAAATAAATATTTCTGTGTTGCTATAGGTAGTGCAATACTTTAGCAAGATCCTTTAAACTTTGCTTTGAAGTCTTTTAAAGCCAAGTCTCATGGGAAGATCAAGGTTTCGAGAAGCCGTGAATGAGTGGTGACTAATAAGTATATTCACAGATAAAAAGCAGGATATAGTTATTACGTGCATATTTAAATAATAAGGAAGAAATAGAGCCCTAATGTCTACAATGAGATGAAACGATTAGGTATTACGTAAACGCTAAAAAATATAGCTTATTATATTATAATCTATCGAACAAAAAGCATGACAGGTCCATTCGCGTTTAAAGACTAGGGCAGGTTTTAACAACATTTCAGCTCTCTATTCATACTAACTGACTTAGATTCAAGAAATATTAATTTATATATAGCCTCGTCTCTGTAAGTCGGATTAAGTCAAATGATAATTCACAAGATTACGTATATCGGATTTTACTAAATTTTTTAGCTAATTAATAATATATATTTTATGTCTAACCAAACGTTGGTCAATTTAAAGTCTTCTGAGAAATTAATAAAAGTGTGTGATTTGGCGAATTGTGTATACATACAGTGGATAATTTTATGAAATAGAAAATACTAGAGCGGAAATAATTTTCTCAGATTAGATAATAGTACATAAACAATGACTTAGTGTCACCTATTAAGTGATAATGTCTATTTTATGGATCGTTAGTTAACTTAAAGAAAATCTATCTCACAACTTTTTAAATTAATACATCAGTGGTGATTTCTCTTACACATAAACTTTGTTAGTGCTCAGGCAAGGGGTTATGAATCGTGACCAAGAACGCTTTGAATTTACTGTGTACCCTGGGTTTTGTCACCAATACCAATGGCCTGTATGTGTAGTTGTAGTTTAATGGAAGCTCACCAATTGTTAACAAGTTAGCTTCTCTGTACTCTTTGTGGGAGGTCATGTGTGCTAGCTGGTGTCTTATGTTATGATAGATATGGGATACACGAATGGATGGGGTGTTTAAGTTAGGAGATTAGACTCTGATTAGGGTAGAGAGAGTGCTGGGGGGAATAAGAACGCTTGTGTTGTGAAATTAATTAAGATTACTTGTTATTTACTTATTCTCCTTAACTGTAATATAATGTATTGAGAGCATGTGTTTTTTCGTCGTTTGGTAAAATAAGCCAAAATAAATAATGTAACCAAGTTACAGAGATTACTGTTTTCTTGATAAAGATTTATCTAGCGTGTCCCTCACTTGAATACGCACTTGGTTTTCTTTCATGCAGTAGACTGGGGAGTGCACATTTGATAAACGCCGAAATAGATTTAATAAAGCGTTAAATCATAAAGAACTTTATATAACTGTCAGACGACTGTTAATACTAATTACTTATTATTAGAATAGTCAGTTTTTATTCTTTACTTTTACATTACCAACTGTGCTAAAACGATTAACTTATAGACGTGTTTTAAGAACCCATAGAGCGGTAGTAATCGATATCTCTATTATTCAGTGTGATTAGTTAATGTCTAGATTAAGTTTGAGACAGGTATAATTTGTTAGTACAGCAAGTTAAACAGTTTAATAAAACTAATATGTGCCGAAACCCATAAATATATTACCTGTTACCATAGTCTTTTCTGCAATGAAATAATCTTAAAATGTAAGAAAGGGAACGTAGTGTTTCCTATTTACTTTACAATAGAGTGTAGAGATCGTTGTGATATATATATAATATTAGATATATAGTTATATTTATATAGTATATATAGAAATATAGTATATTAATATATATATTAAATATATATATATAAGATGTATATAAATATATATGCATATTAGTAGATATAGATATATATATATTATATATCCTATATAATATATATATTATTAATATACATTTATAATATTAATATTTGATTATCTTAGACTGTCGTTATATTAGCTAATATATATTAGTTACTTTGATAAGGTTAGTTATATAAATCACTCATAATATTATAGAACATAATACACATAGTAATTTGAGGATCCTAATTTATAGGAATCCGCTATAATTATAAAGACATATCACACACTATATATATTAGTATATACTTATAGCTTGATCTAAGTGTGCCTGTAATAAAAATAAACATTAGTATCTTATCACCCCTTATAGTATGAGTAAAGTCATTATTCTCAGCATTAGAGGATTATTATAGTGATGAGAGTAGGGTTGCTTTATATACTGCTTTTACTGCTTTTACGGCATTTTTAATGTCTATATTAAACTAATGCTTTTATAACCCGTTAAAGGATCAGTAGTAAATCGTGAAGTAAAATTGTTTGATACACAAGTGATGTATAGATAGGAGTTGCGCTACATATTTTTAGATGAGATACTACGTTAACAATTTTGAGTTGTTATATGGTATAGTACTATAATCGATATATATACACTAAAAATAAATATTAGATAAAGCAAAAATAAAATGTCCGCTCAAATGAATAAATATAAAAATAATATATAAAAAGTAGAATAATTATTCTATATATTATATATATAATTAATTAAAAAAAAATATAATATTAAATATTAAAAAAAAATAAAAAAAAGAAAAAATAAATATTAAATAATTTAAAACATAATATATATATATATATATATAATATTACTTGAATAATTATTAAAAATATAAAACTATATTTATCTTATATAAAATATAATAATAATATATAAATTAAAAAATATATTAAATAATTTATATTAAAATACATAATATATTATCATAATAAGAATATTATAAATAATTAATTAATGAAAGAATTATAAATATAATTAAAAAATTCTAAAATTCTAAATTGGGTTAAAGAAAAAAAAAATCGTATATTATTAATATTATTATAAAGATATAAATAATATATTCTTATATAAATAATAATAATATAATACATATAATATATAATATATATAATTATACATAAAATTAAATAATAAAATAGTAAAAACATGCTGTAAATATTTACCGCTTTAAATATAATCAAAAATAATAATTTTAGGAAGAGGAAATAATTACATATATTATAATACGGAAATAGCTACTTATTGAGCTACATAACAATATAATAATGTTGTCGCTATAATTCCCCTGTTAATAATTATATTAAATAATAATAATAATAAATTAATAATTAATTATATACATTATTTAAAATTAAATTTATAATTAAGATTAAATAATAAGTAAATATTAATAGTGAAATAAATTTAAAAGTATTAAGTATAAGTTAGAATATAAAAAAAATTTAATATATAAAAATTAAAACACAAAACATAAATTATATATATAAAATATGAAACTATAATAAAATTAAAATTAATAAATATACAGACAAAATATTATATGAATGTTATTTATCATCGTGATTAGAGAAAAAGAATTATATAATATTATATATATATATTGTAATATTATATAGATTTATCAGTCCTAAACCTTTAGAAAACGGACTTATCTTTGTTGAGATATGATTAATACCTAAGTGAGTAATCACGGGTCATAGTATATATTAAAGTCATCACATTTTTAAGTAATATCTCATTTATTATCTAGTCCTTTATTTACATATCTCTATGAAATGTTTATTCCTAATATGTTATCAAATAATTCCGTATCATTACAACAAATAATACATTTCATTATAATGTATTATATGTCTGAAGTATAAGTATATTTTACCATACCTTATCTCTCTCTCACTTAGTAGTTAATCTCCAGGATATAAGTTACCTCCTCAGTGTTATCGAAACATCTATTATATGTACCACTACATCTTAGGACTTTGACTCAAGTTTACCTCTCGATTGTTTATTATTTCACGACCTCATAAGTTTAAATTATGATTAACTAGAGAAGAGCTTTAGTTCTTGAGCATAGTTTGATTTGTGTGTGTGCAGCGATAGTGACTTGTTAATGGTGGTCAGGTGGTATAGTTATTAAGAGAAATCTCTCTCTTTACTACTAGAATGCGATAAATCTACCACGTCTTGCTTGGATTGAGATTAGCAGGAATGGATTAGTGGTGTTGTGCAGAAACACCACGAGAACGAAAAAGTATGGATACAGATAGGCAGAGAGAGATGAAGAGACTAGAGATAGTATTATTGAAGTAGATAAGATACTAGAGATAGATAATAGAATATTAAGTAATTGATAGGTAGATAGTGAAGAGAGATACGTAGAAGATATAGAGATAGGTAGAGAGATAGAGAGAGAGAGATATATCAAGAAGAGATATAGAGATCAATGAGAGTACTAGAGAGAGAGAGGGAGAGAGAGAGAATGGGTTATTGTGAGAATAGAAAAAATAGTGTTGCGTATGATAACTCAGATGAGGTGATATAATAGTATTTATTAATGATAGATTGATTATGTAGGTCGATCTATATATAGAATATATAATAAGTGAGTTGAATATTATAGAGGGGTATAGATGACTTAACAGTGATGGGAGAAAACGAATTAACTATAGAAAAGGTGGGTGACCTTATTCGGTGGGCATAATGAGCTCGTGATAGTAATGACAAAGGGAGGGTAGATAATTACGGTATCAGTTATTATCAATAGCGGTATATTAGTAGATAATATATTATTAGTATTATAATAATTATATAGTAATATATTAATAATATATATATTAATATATATATTAAGATTATATATATATATAATATATATATTAATATATATAACAATTAATATATATATAGTTAATATATATTAGATATATAATTTATATAAATATTATGATATTATATTATGATGTGATATATAGAAAATATATTATAATAGATACAAGATTATATATAATATAAATATAAATATGAGATATATATTTTTATTAGATAAATTTTATAATATATATAATATAATGTAATAAAAACTATCTATATAACTTTCATTTATATGCCACAGCGACGGTTCTTTTATCCCCTATGCAGGAGGTAACACGGGGGGACCACAGGTAATCGAACTTTAAGGCCAGATAAATAAATGTAGACAAGTTATATATTATAAATTAGATATATATAATATAGATAAAATATTATTAATATATATTATATATATATATATATATAGATATATAATTATATATATATATATAATAATAAATATATATATATAATATATAGATGAAAATAATATATAACATATAAATAATATTATATATATTTTAATTTATATATATAAATGATTAATAAGAATATATATATTATATATATAATATATATATATTATATATATATAGATATTATATTTAATATATAATTTTACTTTCTTTCTATTCTTTCATACTGTCCTATTGAGTGTCTACCGGATCATATAATCGATAGGTAGGAACCCTAACAATATGTATAGAGGATTTATTTCAACTAAAAAATAGGTTACGCTTACCTATAAATAGTTGAGTCAAAGAAAGGTTATATCACTTGTCGACACACTCCCCGGCTAATACGTCACACTGTGTAATAGCAGAATATCTACCACCAAGTCTCTTAGTATAGTCTTATATCAATGATAAAAGCGCTTCACTTAGATATTGAGATGTAAAACAATTTAGGAAATGATGACGCCTAATAAATTAAGAATTAATACATTTCCCAGATAACTTAGGCGGATAATTGTTATATATTATGAACCGTGATAAGTTATGAGGGACAGTGACCATTTCTTAAAGCTCACTTTGAAGTAATATTTTTCTGTAAGTATACTAGTGCAGTATATATATAAAATATACCTCTATTTTCTCATATATATATGATAATTAATTAATAATAGATATGTAACCCAAGAATTCCACCTCAGTTATTCAGATACAACCGGGTTTTTACTGTGAGTATTATTATAAGTTTTAGTTCCCCGTTTTCATCGTAGCTGCAGATATATATATAAAGGAACATTATTTTTGTAATGGAAAATTTAAATTTGATATTTAATTCATACTTATTAATTTTACTGAGAATGATTAATTATATCATTACTATAAAATAAAACCTGTAACAAACCAACCAACCTTGGCTCTAAGATCTTACAACGCCAACATTCAGTACACGATTGAAATTTGTTAGTTATGGAGCCATTATTTTACACCAAAGGGCATTTTTATAAATTATTTACGTAACTATGTAATCATAGTATATATAGCAAATAAAAGCAGTTTTATATTCATTCCCACTCTCGGGCTCCATTGACACTTGATAATATCCACGGACCAGATCTATAGTTTTTTAAAGACTTAACCATTTATTATAAATCAATTATCATATTTTAAGTGTTATGTAACGGTGAAAGGGAATCGGTGGTCTTAGTTAAAACACTATTAATTTATTCCTATAATAATATAGATAGGTAATCTATAATACATAATCGTAATACTTACACGTTCAAGGTATTCGAGAGCCGGAACCACAGGGAGTTAATCTGATATAATAGAGGATTTACTTAGACGATATTGCTAATAATTATCCTAGCTTATGATATATATCCTAAATCAGTATCATAGAATAGGATTTTCTATTTCTTGAAGCCAAGGGATCCCTGGAAAGATACGTAAATTAGAAATAAAATATAATAAAAGTTACTGGTAATCTCACAGGTCAATCCAGTTTCTAGCACTCGATTTATATCGTGATTGTGATATTATAGCTCACTCCATAATCAGTTCTATAGTTAGGTCAAACCTAGTAAGAAACTGAGAGCGTCAGATTACTTTAATTAGTTTTTGAAATAACTTACAGCGAATTAATCAGTCTTCTTTGTCTAGAGAGTCAGAGAAGGAATATTACAGCAAAGCTAAAAATCTACCTGCCTCCATATGCTATAGTGAATGGGGACCATACGTCTGTTACTTTAATGAGGATGATTTCGGAATATCGCCTCTGACTAGGTACCTTAAGGATTAATATGCAGAATATCTGCTTTCTATGCCAAAGAGTATCAACAAGTATACCTTACTACAGTACCCTTGACACTTATAAACAATAATTAGTAGGATTGTAATTCGGATAGAGTTAATATAAGGCAATCTTTAACGTAACGAATCTAGCAAATCAAATTACTAACCAGGAAATTGATACGTTACAACGGATCCCATTGGCTTCTGGAATGAGAAAACTCATATCGCAGAAGTCTCACGACTGAGAGGACACCCTATCATGCGCATATGCAAGAGAGAAGTAGAGACTTAACATACCCACGTCAGTCTGACAGGAGGGCATAAAGACTGAGGAGTTCTATGAGGAACAATGTATTTGAGCATAATCATACGCGATGAAACGCATTTATTATGCATTTACAAGGTAGACCATATATATCATAATACAACTCTAGACATTATATCCTAGACAATAACAGAGGAAGGAGTGTATGCTCTAATAACATATCATGATGAGGATGCTAATGGTACTACATGTCGCCGCTGTACGTCAACTTCCTTGAGAAGAGTCATTGTTCTATAATGAGCGACAGAACCACAACTAATTAAACTATGCGCAAGCACTATGTGAGAGAGACTAAAACTCACGGGATCTCCATTGACATTGTTAGTGGAGGAAAATCCGAGATCCAAACAACAAATGACGGCTTAAGATTACATTACTCAATAATCACGTCATATGGAAGATTAACCAGAACAATTACATACTCTCTCTACAGTGAGATATATGAGGTCAATAGGGTTAAAAGGTACTGGTATTATGTTTCTAGCACAGGTCAAGCCACATATGCCATCGACTCTCCCTGTAATCAACCGTAAGTCCTCTATGAGAACGGGTGAACGGCTGCTCTCCTACAGGGTAAGTTTACCACTTATACTCCTCGCTAGCAACCACTTCTCCTTGTCGCCCTTCTATGGTCTCTCATCGACTCTACACTAGCACTTCACTGGAATGGCCGTAAAGTTATAAAACTATATTACTCTTTACCAGCTCCAGCTGTCACCATACCACACCTACTGGAGAAGCTGCTGAGCCGTGATTCGGGAAGACCAATAATCGAATCTTTATACGGAAAGGGCACTGATCAGATAGTCGCTCCACATGGCGCTTGAAAGGGTACGATATAACCGCCTAAACATCATAAGGGAGAAACTTGAGAAGCCAGGTTGACCGGCTCGCAAGCTGGCGGCCGCTGTTGCAGTGATACGGGCTAATGTAGTTCTTATATCACGAGGGCATATTAGTTATTCTGCTAAGAGGCGTGGTTAAGCATCACGCACAAGGAATTCCACCGCTGTGAGGTTAGGAGGGAGCCAAAACGACGGGGATCAAACGTAAAAATCCGAAGGATCATAGTCCATCATTTAGTACAAAGGTGTTTAAAATATTCATATGGTGCCCAAATCCCCCCGGCCAAGTCGTAATCTAGCCTCGCGCTCGGACTCATCCACAAGGGCTCTACTCTGTGATAACCACTATAAGTGAGGATCCTCATAAAGTCCGGGAATGATAAGTATTAAACCAGGAGTATTATAAGAGGGGCTTCATACACGTACACCTTACATCAATTTAAGAGATAAGAGGATTTATTAAATTTTATTTAACTTGCAGGTAGGGATGAGTCCACTAGTTTGGACAGATTGTTAGTGAAGGCCTGTGATTTGGTCGAAATTGATAATTGTAGATAACGACCGGGAATAATACTTGATTATCAGAAAGGGTTAAACAGTTTCTAAAGGGAAGAAGGACTCGTGTGATCAATGTTATGGGAAACCTGGGGAGGAGCACTAATATGTGAACACCTCATCCCAGCGTGATGAGGTAACCACCGCGAGATATAGGGACAGAACTACTTTATTTACTTAATTAATTACTGAGGTGAAGAAGAAAGAGGAAGAGATGTGATAATCCTTAGATCGACAAATTGGACCCTGAATGTGACCTTTCTGTTTATTAGCAATAGACTTTAGCTAATATTCCCAAAAATTTAGATATAAACATCTTCCATATGAGAAATAGTAGAACCTGTTTTATTCGCGTTTATTATTATATAATCTAAGAACTAAAAATTAAAAGTAGTTACATGCAAACCTATTCTCTCTACTGAGTTATCATCAGGAGGACTTACTAGGGACGAAGAAGTCGTAAATTATGTAGGTCAGAGACGATATACTTATGTATACTATTCATTGGGTTCTTAACTATATAGGTGTGAGTTAAGATACTAAACGATATTATAAGTTACGAACTATACCATTATTTTAGTTACTTTAGCTTAGAGTATTACTATATAATTGACTTGTTTCCTTAGTTAAGAGGAAGTATACGGCGTTAATGATTCAAATGTTGGATTAAGGTTTTTGTTGTATTTATGACGTATATTATTGAAAATTGGTAGTAGTTTAATCGCATCTCATGTCATCTGGTGGAACCAGATTAGGTGGGCGGGAGGGGTCAGTTGATGGAATATTTAGTCACTCCTTGGAGTGGGAAAGATTGACTCGGGGAGGTGAAAACGAGGTTAATATTTTATTATGTAGGCATGCCGGGATAATACCGGGTAATAACACATCAAAGATTCGTCGAGTAGGTGGTCTTATTTATCGCTCTATATCAGTGCCAAAACATGTAGGATTGACTTCTTGGGCTAATTAAAGCGATTATTTGAGTATCGACTTTCCAAGTGGTTAGTTTGAGGAAATGGAGTATTACGGGAAGGAAAGCTGATAATATTCTATCGCTATCTAAGGGGAGTCCGATAGCAAAATTTCAACTATATTTTACCCGAGTGAAAGCTGTAAATTTTTTTACCGGTTCCAACTCCATCATTTTAATTATAATTGACTAGTTATAGTATATATAACGATATCTCAGAATCAATAGGTAAGCGAATAATTTGCTTTTAATATCTCTTTATACGATAACTACACAGAGGTCTACTACATATACATATATACAACAAAAATATGCTTGACTAGCTAGGCGCTCTAACCGAAGGGGGAACATTTTGATGCTCTCGTTAGGGTATCGGTGAGCGGCGCATGATCTTTCTGTATTCTGTATTCTTTTTTTCTTTCGGTTCCTCATCACGATTACCACACACAGATTATTGATCCGTACAGAGACAGTATTCTGACGACTGCATGTTCTGTTGGAGTGATCTCTCCAGAAAACCGACATGGCGGAGTAGGTCATTAGAGAAGATAGTTTTCCTATTCAGGTGGCTGGAGATCACGGCAGGCATACGACTCAAGGAGTCAAAAGATGAGTAATGAGCCTGATGACACGTATACGAAAGTAGATAAATCAAGGACTCGCAGAACTACTAATTTAGTAATGAATACAGAGGTAGTGATGTAAACTATACATAAAAGAGCACTCTATAAAATCAGGCCAGGGATAGACTATATATAAAGTTACCTTGGTTCAGAGTTAACTCATATTAAATTAATACTTTACCAGTAGTAATTCACGTACTCTAAGTATTACTGAGAGTTCTTGAGTATAATCATGTGATAAGTTAAAGAAGCACAAATGGCTTCCTCCATGAGTATACATTATTACAAGTACATCTTTATATCCATGTGCTATGGTCTACTTGATACTTAATTGAGGATTATCATCATTACTAGTCTAAGTGAGAAATATTACGACGCATAGGCACTCAGTCGTTATTTTAGGGGAATATCCTATGTGGAATGAACTAATAACCAGATGAATGCTGAAGTGAGAATCTATGATCGAAAACAGTCTGTGTGCTCCGGATTTGATTTAAGGGAATATTTAGTTCTC
Source organism: Trachelipus rathkii (assembly GCA_015478945.1). Lineage (NCBI taxonomy): Eukaryota > Metazoa > Arthropoda > Malacostraca > Isopoda > Trachelipodidae > Trachelipus > Trachelipus rathkii. The sequence continues at coordinate 6,547 of JABUQX010076881.1, read as the reverse complement.
GTTATATATAGTGACTGTTAAGTGATTTATTTATACTATTTTCAGATTATAAATAATCATAAGATTCTATTATCTTATTCCTCTTTATAATTGCATAGAGAGATAGAGATAAATCTCTATTGTGCATCATGCCTTTACCATAATCATGAGTGATAGATTCTAAAGATAGAGACTTATAGTTGGTGACATGATAATTTATTTACTGGAGGGTGATAATAGAATCACATGAAACAGAAGTATAATTGGGATTAGTGAGTGAAATATATAATGTTTGATAGGATTTAAGTGAAAGTAAATATAAGTAATTATGATGTAAGGTCACTTATGCGTATGTAGAATATAAAAGAATATACGGTGTAGATTAGGAGAATTATAAGTGATGATCGGAATCGTTGACAGGAAAAATGTTAGGAAATAATGTACTCGTAGATTAGTATAATGGCAAGTGTATCCTAGGTATATAGATGAGGAGTGATAGATTAGCGATTTTGCTTAGTGAAATCTATATCGTATGGAATCATGAGATGGAAAAAGTGGCTCTAATTGGCATGAACTCAATGAGGCGTCCTATTCACTCAGTAGTGTAAATATTGTAAATACTTCGATAGAATGTTATGAGATTAGGACAGAGAATAAACTAGTTAACAAGGTGTCACTACTCTGAGACTGAATATGTTCGAGAGAAAAAGAAGATTAGGTATATTATTTGAACGTGAGCATTGATTAATATATAATGCAATACAATAAATGGAATCGAATTATAGGTAGATAATACCCTTAGGTGAAATTGATCAATGCTTGAAGTAACGTTCTGTGATTTCAATCCTTACCGACTATTTTAGTAATCGTCTATAACTATTGATCCATTGCTTTCCTACATTAATACCTGTTTATTAGGTATAAGATTTTGATATTAATTAATAAGTACCATCTCAGGCTCAGTGTGAAAGGTATTTGTCAGATTAGTTAGGAGTATTAAGATGAGTCATAGATATAGTTTTATAGGTGAAGTACTATTAAGGAATGTCAGATATTGAGGGATAACTGTCTACCCTAGTTTTTAATTTTTCTCATTGCATTCCTACTCAATTCATTTACTTACATAACTATATGTTTATACTATGTGCGCATCCGGTTACCTAAATACTCTTACGGAGCGTTGTTCTGGAGTCAGGGCTGTTATTATCTAATGCTGACTTTTACATAGCACAAACGCACGAGAGATCGAAGTCCACAGCTTCGTTAGGACTAATCAGCATTATTATGCTGCAGTTATTCCATTAAGGTCTTTTGGTTAGAGGTATTTTCATGTAAATTTTCTTTTGTTAAATTTCAAAAGGAAATAGAAATTTCATTATAGTATATTATGAGTATGAAGGTATATATCTTACTAATATTTCTCGATATGATTTAACCCAATAAAGTAAGGAAGCGTATACATTAAATGAAGAAGAATTTTATCATTTGATAAAAAGACAATTAAAAGAGAATCGATGATTTTTTCAAAAAAAATAAATAGTAATTGATATTGATTGGAAGAGTCACAATCCAAGTGCACGCAAGCGCAGGAAGCTCAAACAGAGTTCCCTTTAGTTCACGAGAGAGGCGCACTTTAAATTTAGTGTTATATGTAGCGGCAAGTAGGCAGTGACGCTCTGGCATTCCAAGTCTCTAATTCTATATCTCTACCCAAGACGGTGAGTTTCAAGGATTGATGCTTAAACTTGAAACGGATTACACTCTCTTCCGCATCGTATGGCTTTGGTGAGAGGAATAATGTAAGCTCTGACAGCCAGGAATTTTTTAGAATTCATCTCGGAAGTCAAGAAATGTATAGGAGATTATATGTACGGTCAATGTTAGGTGTTGGTGATTCACTCGCTGATCCAGAGAAGGATACGTGGTGCTCGCTTCTGCGCACAGGTTTTACTCCAGTCTATGTCAGCTTGTCAACCACTGAAATTCTAGCGTTTAACACTCCTAACGGGCTAAATGCATCGGAACCAGGGTGATCGTGCTGGTAGAGTAACGGAGCGAAGAGTATAAGCTTTCTCTGCCGCGTCACGTCAGCGAAGGCGTTAGTCCTGGCAGCGACTTACCACATGACTCTACGGCCTGTGCTTTGACTTTTATGAATATAATGTGACGACTCTCGAGAGAAGCAAGAAGATTTGCCGCTATTCGTGGTGAAATAATTAAATGCTTGAGAGCGATCTAAGATTTTTAAACCTAAAGAGCAGAATTGCTCCGACTTATATAGCGTGGCGTCGGTTTTCCCGGAGCTTTTTCTCGAAGATTTTAACCAGGCGCGATAGAACGAAAGGCTCCTTTCGAAGTATATACCGCATAGTGGACCGCTGCCGGAAAGGCCGCATCCGTTTACGGCGATGCTCAAATCCAAGATATTTATAACGGCCCGGCCGGGGGTAGGCTGGCCCTTATTTCTGGCGCAATCATTTCCAAGTGTTTAGTCTGTTGACTGAATATATCGTCATAGAGAGAGATGGTACTATTATTTGTGTCGAGGAGGTGTTCTTGTGACAAACGATAGTATAACATAGTTAATCACGTACCCTCGAGGCTGCTCCCCCTCACGTAAGGGGAGCCCACAGCCCCCATTCCAAATTAAATTATTAATAAAGTATATCTATGTTAAATATAAGTGAAAACTGTGGATGACGGAGATAGAAGTTATAGTAGAGAGCAGCGCTTTGGAGAGTAAGTTAAAGTCTCGCAAACTTTGAGTTGGAGTTGAGTCCGGTAACTGCACTGAGTGAGTTCACGAGGAGCGACGAAGCCACCCCAGCGGCGTCAGTAGGGAGTCAGAATCGGTCTCAGTAGATTGAAAAAGCGAAGAAACTCTATGTGCCAAATGAACTCTCTACATAACTATGCATAAGAGAAAGAAAGAATGCAAAAGGAGAGAGCAAGAAGAAAAGTCACAGAGAGAATCGAGGAACTGCAAAAAATGTGAGAGATGAGAGATAGATGATAATGGAGGATAAGGACGAGGTATAACTGGAAAGGTATGATCTCGAGGAGCACCGCGGGAATGGTTTAGGTCACGCACAGTATTCGCTGGGGAGGCCATAATGATCAGAGTGAGCAAATTTTGACACGTATGCTGATAAAACCAACAATATTGTGTGTCTATAGGTGTATTTTGGCGAGATGGCGGAAAATTAAGAGGTTACAGAACCTAATTCTCTCACAAGAGAAAGAGAGAGAATCAAGGAACACAAAATTAAATCCACAACAGTAATATAGAATTAGCAAAGTAGACGGAATTCCACAAGAGCCAATGACACCTACAACTGCCGAATAACAATCTCACACTGTAGCAAGAATAAGCATTCATGTTATGTTAATTCACAACTTTCATATATAAGCAACGCGGAAAGAGAGGAAAATCTTAAAGGAATGCAAATCCCAACACTCAATGATATGACCACACGCTCACCAATACAACGCACCACAGTGAGAGCGTCCATTCCTAAAAGATTGAGAACGATTAAGATTGGTATTTACACAGGAGTCAATCTGTCGAGATGTCATGGGATAAACTTAACATAAAATCACAGACTGATTGACATCTCCCCTGTCAAATATAAAACAATTCTTAGAGGATATTTTAATAACAACACTATAGAGCAATTTATAGTTTGCATACTTTTGACAGTTAAATGAAGTCACCTAGTGTTTTTTTATAAAGGAACTTACCCTGATAGTGAGGTGCGCAAGAGGGGTGGCTGTTCTTAACTAACGAGTAAAGAATTAATCTCGATCGTCAACTGGTCCTTCCAGCAACCAACAAGATAGTAAAGACACATCGTAATAGCGAGATGTAAGCATTTTCTACATATGCTGATATGCATTACTACAATAATTACATATCAGTTATACATCTGAATTAAACTTAAGCCACATCCCAACATAAATTAGTCAGGGGAGCAACTGACCTCTTAAGAGGATGTAACGGTTGATAGCAAAGAGGTGTTTCATCAACGTTCATCTATCACACTCATTGATGATGATATATAAAATGTCTATTAGAACATCAACACAATTATAAATACGTTGTATGCGTTTAGATCACTCCTCGTGCTCTCTCGCTAGCAAGATATAGTCATTTAATTGTAATATGCTCATATTTTTTTAAATATTCTATAACAAAGTTACACATTGAATGAATTTAGAATTACATACAAAAAATGATATAATAATCAAAGTAGCATTGGAATTATCATTTTACATATCCAATCTACTGCACACACGTTTAGACTAAACACTTCGATATTAAGGAGCGATTGGAGAGATTACTCCATTCCTGTAATATAAAAGAACTATAAGAATAAATAACACACAATAATCACTCAGCACTAGGATTATAGAACAAACGAACAAGTACGCATGCACACACATATCTTACACCCACAAGAATATAATACTGACTTAAAGAACACAATTCAAATCTCCACGAGAACCAATACTTTAAACAACAGAGAAACAAGCCTAAAGAATTATAACACAGAACTCTCACAGCACCATATGAAACCACAAATATATTACACTGTATGATATTGACTTTAGCAAAACTGATCATATATCTCATCTACCTCTACGATTGTATAGGATCATCTGCCACCAACTGTGAAAATCCATTTAACCACCCACCTCCAGTATATGTTCACCCACAGTTCACGTATTATAGCAAGAGAAGGATACGTTAGATGAACCATGTACACGATAGGACAAAGCATGACCTGAATACATCGAAAAATCGAGCTCTGAGACAAGACTAGAGCAAAAGATACTCAGGTCTTACATACTAGATCTTGAATGTGTACATTTACAAGATATGATTATATTATTTCCACAAAGTTACATATACAATTGTATATACTGATATATTTCTTTATTTCAATATATGGACAGTCATCCTTCGATTGATATATCTTTTTATACGACGCAACAAGCATATCTTTATCAGTAACAACTTTAGCCTAATTCTGGCTGAAGATAAGAGTCCATTCCCGGGAGAGTAAATAAACAAGTTTCGTATATTATAACAAGTCAAGTTAATTACATTAAAAAAGCGTTATATTAAATAACATAAAAAACATATAAAAGTAGCAAAATAATATAAACATAAAGTTTATTTTTACCAGAATATATAATTCATCTATCAGAGAACACACCGATTCAACATAACTTGTAAGGTACTTTTTATTTGCCTTTTCGATTTATATCTTCCTAAAAGAGTGTTCACACCCTTGAAGATGTTAAGATATAAATGGCGTCTTCAGCTATGCACCATAACTATTTCAGGACTATATTTATTCAGCTAGCACTACATTTTCTCATACATTTAGAGAAGTAAAAACATGAAGGTTAATGCTATAGTTATTAACGCATTCCTGTAAATTGCATTATACGGGAAACCACTGTTCGGTTGTAAAAATATCATAGATACACCATAGTGATATATGTATTATTCCTCAGTATGGTTCAACATCGTTAAGGTGTGATGTTAATTCGTTTTATTTTAAAGCATGATGCTGTAATATTTTCAGCGTGTTCGAACAGTTGAAAACCTATACCATGTGCATAGAAGGTCACACAATCGATGGTTTCCAGTAGTTGCGTACATCAAGGTTTTAATATTGTCACACGACGAAACACAACGTCTATTCTATTAGAACCACTTACCGATTGTCTTCCAGGTTAGAAGTTCACTAAGCGTCGAATCATTTCGGATAACAAACACACCTCTACCATGCAGCTGGATATCGATAATCTTGATGAATCCATCAGCACAAACGAATAAAGTCTATTATTTGACCCCTCTGGCAGGAATACAATCAACGTAACGACCGGCCATTTGGTTTACGATTAAATATAAATGACACATCGTTGGGAATAAAGAAGCTCCTCGTGAAGATATCAACAACAGGAGTAGAGAATGCGGGAGATGTCATCGTACCAGTACAGAGAAAAAAATGTCCTTCTGACGGAAATCGTATGCGTAAACAACCCTTATAGAATGAGATTCTTTTTTCAACCAATCAGAAGAAAGGTAAACAGTGATATTGGATATTTCAACGAACCATATCAGATTCAAAAGGTTATATATTCTCGTTAGACAACAAAACAACAACAACACAACAACAACAACCATACAACAACCATTTCTAATAAACATAGTACAAAAATAAGTTCTTTTAAATATACCAACCAACGAATATATGCCTAACCTAACATTGTTCACATTGTAATAAAAGCTTAAGCATAGCGATGTCAAAATACCAGAAAACTAAGAATTATATAATGAATACCAATAACCAAATCCTAAATCACCTTACGCTAGAATAATACAACTAAACATTAACAAGTTCCATACTTACAGCATTTAAAAGTTGATTAAGCACAGCATACAAACGACCTATTTCACACTTTTCAAAGAATCTCTTAACATATCAATGTAATTTTACATTAACAACTGATTACGTACATAGAGGTATCATTTTTTCGGGTGCATAAACAAGCG
>JABUQX010076880.1:32500-45000 GCA_015478945.1 Trachelipus rathkii | reverse complement strand
CAAAAATCCTCTCCATAACACTACTCACCTGATGAAGACAATCAATTTCCCACATCAATTATCTCTCAAACCACAGACTCCCTTCTCAATAAGAACTATCATCCTAGGCCTAACTTTTATTTTGCATGACTTTCAACTAACATAAATAACATTTACTCTAACAGAGTTACATACATAAACTAAATGCAATGAAAACATTAACTTTGATTTAATTTTGCCCAACACAAGGGATTTCACTATTTTGAGCTTTAATACCTTGGTTTAATCTTGAACATGCTCCACCACCTGGGAGCGCCCGTAACATTGAACATCAAAACATGAGCGTTCAAAACAAACCCTTACTCCACACACCCATCCATCACACAAACAAACTCCCTTTAAGGGCCCATCACCCAAATGATGGGTCGCCAGTTTACGTAATTTTCTCAACCAGCCACCCTATACCCTAACATTACAACAACCCCCCTCCACCAAGAAAAAAAATCACACCAGCTATATACTATTTTAACATATACAATATGCTTCCTCTCCCGCCACCGACACTCTTATTATCAAACACATCCACACACAGCTAACACAAAGAGCGATCTCCTCCAAAGACCCAAACAACACCATATTCCTAGTGTCCACCCATAGAACAAACTCTGCCGACCATCAAACTAGAGGGATGCTATCCGTCTCCGCTCTGATTCCGCATCCCTCCCCCATTTCAGGAATCTAAATTTAGGTTCCATAATGCTCCCTCCTCCCTCACTGTCAAAGATGTTACTCCCTAAACCCCTAACCAATGCTCGGATCTGACGGATATCAGACACAACTTCGATTCGCTCTCTCTGATGGATCTATGGTATCAGCCCGCTACCCTCAGGATAGCCAGCTTCTAGAAGGAGGGGCGTGGGGACTACCGGGTAAGGGTACACACACACACGCACATATATATATATATATTATAGTATATATATATTATATATATATAATATAATATATATATATACTATATATACCCTATTATATATATACTATATATCATATATATATTGTAAATATAATTAATATAGATTATATTTCATTTTAAACCCTTCATTAATGAGAAAATCAAATACTTAAAATGTTTATTATATCATTGCATGAATATTTGAAAAAACCAAAAATCCTTTTCTCAAGACACAATAATAATATAATAAATAATATCAATAATATATAATAATATATAAATAAATAATAAACAATAAGTAATAATAATAAATTAAATAATAAATAATGAATAATAATAAATAAATTAATTACATATAAATAATTCAATGAGATAATACAAGCAATAATAATACATCAATATAATAATGAACATAATAATAATGATATAGCTAGTATTCAATTACACCAATAAATATCACTAATGAATCCATATTAATTAGATAATAAAAATAAGAATGATATTAAAATAATAATATGACTAATAATAATGACTAATCAGATGAATAATAATAATAATAATAATAATAATAATAATAATAATAATAATAATAATAGATACCTTAGTAATAATTCAATTTATTATTATTATTATCTATTATATTATTATAGCATAAATATTATGGTAAATATATTATTATTGCCATCAACGTATTATTATTATCACTTATTATGTATATATATACTCCACTTGATTGAGTGTAATGCTATTTATCTCACTCTCATGTGATCTCACTGGAGCCGTGGTGATATAGCGCTAGTATTGCCACTCCTCACGAGCCCGTTGATCTGATTACTTCCATTATTACCTATTATAATTATTCTGCAATTACCCGAAATATTATTATTAGGAATCTCGAAGCAGATTATTATGTATTAAATGAAATAAAGTGTGTGAGTATATAGCAACGCAGAATAGCTACATACGCAAGAAAAAAATTTCTCCAACAAAGAGTAAATTAAACGCGTTTTTTCGAAAGTCAAGGTAGTCGATATTCTTGTTTTTTAATAGAAAAAAAAACTTTACAGTAAAAAATAAAAAATAATCTCTACGTCATTTTTATAAATTAATTATAATTTTTGAGCTCAAATTGATTTTATTTGATTTTTATAAAGAAAACGCCTTCTTTCTGTCCAATGATCACTTGGAAGACTGGAGAGTAGAATATATTCACGACTTCGTATTCATAATTTCATATTAGTGACGTAAATTAATATAATAATATATCTAATAACTAATATTTAATATATAGAAGTAGACTATACACTCCTCCTGACACTGTTGAAGAGAGTGTTTCCACAAAGTTTCTTTGTATTAACGGATAATTATGTATGTAAGCTCTGATAAAATAAAAAACATAAATAATAAATACATAGTATTAGTATATACTATATATAGTATATACTATCGTAAAACCCACACAACAAAATTTAACCTATTACGTCTATACTTCTCTAGGTAGAACTCACTAATAGCTTAACTCCTTAATAATCATTCAATCTCCCTAGCGATATACTTATCGTGACTCTCACTATAGGCTAATATATAGGTATAAATCAAGTGATTTAATATCCCATAAGCATATCAAAATAAAGAATACTAACTATATATATACTATAACCGAAGAGTTTCTAACATAAACGTCTTATACGTTATACTTCTCCATATATATCTAATACCATACGGCCGGTACTGATGAAAATGTCTATCCTACTTCAATATACCCAATATCATATTCATAGACATGGAAGTAGACTATATAAAATATATGTATAATTTATGTATAATATATATATTAATATCTAATATTATATAATATATTATAAAAATATAATATATATATATATAATATTATAATATATATATATATTCTAATACTTATATTTTAATAATATATAAATTATAGATATATTTATATTACTATATATATATATCCTATATACAGAAAATAATGATCATATATATATATATATATATTAATATATATAATATATAATATATATTATATATATATATTTATATAATATAAATTATATTTTATAATATATATATATATATATATATAATATAATATAAAATATTAATATATATATTATATATATAATATATTAAATAATTATATATTATATATATAATTATATATATATATATACTATATATATATATATATATATGTATATATATATGTATATATATATATATTTATTTATATATTAATATATATATATAATATATAATATATATTAATATATTATATATTATATATATATATATATATTATATTATATATATAATATATATTATTATATAATTAATAAATATATATTTATATATATTATATATACATATATATAATTATTAATCAGACTAAGAGAAATCAGTGCAGGAGTCTAAACTTTTGAATAGGCATATATATATATATAATATATATATTAAACTGTACTAATATAGACCTAATTAGAGAGGTCTTATTCGCTACTATACCTGTGATTTTAAGAACTCTAGTAAAACTCTTTACAGGCGTAGTATCGTCACTATAAGACTCACTCACCCCCAAGAAGTGATACCCCTACCGAAAAATTAAGATAACCAAAGAGAGAAGTAAGAATATAGAGAGAGATAGAGGATAATAAGGAAGAAATGATAGATATAGATAGAGAATGCATGAAGAAGAGAGTAGAAGATAGAGAGTATAGGAGAATATAGATATATGATAGAGAATAGGATAGTAAGAGAGACTATACTATATATATATACCTTAGTGAGAATATTAATGCAGATGAACAGAAAGGAGAGGAATACAGTGCGCGATTAACACATACGCTACTACATACCTATCATTCATACACGTTGCTCTAGATTTTATCTCATGAATTTAAAGTGATTAATAATTTTATTAATTTAAGTGTGTGCTATTAATTATATTGAATCACTATTAATTTGTGATAAAGGTAATATATGATATAAATAAAGAATGACTAATATCTCACAGATGCTAAAAGTATTATTGCTATATTCTTAATAATATAAATATATTATTATCTCTTATGTGAGAAAGCTGAATTATTAAGAAGGTGAATAATTAATACCAGCGCAGATATTACTTCAATTTAGATATCCAACAGTGAAAGAACTTGTATTTGGATCTCTTTGTCACAACTCTAAACTATAATTACAATAAATCTCGATCTCTCTATATATAGCGTCATTCTGTATACAAAACGTCACTTTAAACTCATAAAGTATTCTAAAATATATAATATAATAATATATATTAATATATATATATTATATAATATATATATATATATTATTATATAAATATATAAATATATAATTATATATTTAATATAATATATAATATATATATATATTATATATATATATAATATATAATATATATATATATATAAAATATATATATATATATATTATATATATATAATATAATATTAATATATATATTAATATATTTATATATTATATAATATATATATTTATTTAATTATTAACAAGTAATATATATTAATATATTATATATAATATAATATAATATTAATTTATAATATAGTATATTATATATATATATATATATATATATTATATAGTATATTAAATATATATTATATAAATATAATAAATATATTAATTAAATTAATTAATATAATATATATATTAAATATATTATTATATATATTATATATATATATCATATACTATATATATATATATTATAATATATATTTATATATATATTATATATATATAATATTAATTATTACTAATTAACCTATATTACTAATATAATATATATAATTATATAATATAATAATACTATACTTAAACACCAATATATAAAACACAATCTACCCAATATATTATATATATATATACACTATATTATTAATACTTATAAATACTACCTACACTACATCACCTAAATACAGCTATACACTAATATAATAAAATATATATAATATATATATAATATACAACTTACAACACCTAATATATATATTATTAATACAATATAAAATCATATATAATAATATATATAATTTTATAATAAAATACATAAGATGAATCTGAAAATAAATTATATATACCATATACAATATATACATACTCATATATAACCAACTATACTAAAATTTACTGTATATTAAGAGAGACGAGAACGAAAGAAAGATCCATAATTAGGGATAGATTGATATAAAGAGAAAAAAGTATATCTAAAATCATTATCGTGGCTTACAACATAGGTTAGAAGCGAAACCGGTCGCTATGCGCATAGAAGAGAACCGTACTCTCGATCTACTCTAGTACCCAGCAATCCTAGGTAGATAACTAGAAAAAGTTCCCCTCCTAGGTGTGAACTTTTAATAAAAAAAAATCAATTATTATTATTATTATTATAATGTTGATGCTCAAAATATTAACAATGATGAAAATATATAGAGAATAATGATTTATTCGTTTCGTTGAGGAGCTCAAAGAACCAATACAACTGTGTTATCTATTAAGTTCGACTCATTTCAAGAATATTAGGGAAATTGGCAATCCTAAAATTTATTGGCTTATTATGAAATTAATGTAATAAATTATACATTATATGTGTATCTTACATTCACTTAAAGGATGAAAATTGTACAAAGCTCATAAACTACTATCCATATAGAACATATAAATACACATATTTTTTTGAATTTTCGATAATTACTTTCAACCCATTATACATATAACCACCATTATCCAATAACACAGAATTTAAAATTTAAATATATAGAGAAGGATTAAAACCAACTAAATTATAAATTCATATACATTTTAATATGTACACAAGATTATCAACAAAATTAATAACTTTAACTTCACAAGCCAAATTTTAAAATGTATCTCCTAGAAAATTTATTGTTTGGTCAGTCATCATTAATTAATATGTATACCATGTTTGTCTAATCATGGTCACGATGCGCATAGTGTCTTCTCCTTTCTGCGCCCCCACACACTCACGAACCCGCAATTATGTACAATGCCAACTATGCAAAGTAGACAAAGGCATCTATATTCTATCTGTGTCGTCCAATAAATTCGCAGATAGACTATTTTTTGCGCGCAATGAATGCCATCCTGGAGTTAAATACTCAACTTCAGGTAGGTGATTTTACTACTCCTTTCTACCTCCACGTCATAGATAACTTAAGCATTCTATCATTATACCCATTAGGTCCTCATAAACACTCACGCCTATCCTAGAGCATACTTACTTACCATGAAGGATGCCGGTTCTTCAGGCTGATATACACTAATAGTATACCCACGAATCGCTCGGTTCACAAAGTAACACACTACATAAATTAACAATGCAAGGTCACAAAAGGAACAAGGAGGTAGAAGATTGCTAAGGCCACCCTATGTGAGCATACTCACTGATCCTACTCAACCATATATAATCACATTGACTCGAGGAAAGAAGCCAATCCTTCATAAATGCATTATGCCGAACGAAACAATCCAAACACCTAACTATCCACATTCATCTAATCAAATCAACTCATCATTAATACCATATTGTAATAGCAATTATAGATACACAAATACTCATTATTATTCACCACCCTATATTCACCAACTTCGAACTATAGGCTGTAATTATAACTATTTTAATCCTATTTATCTAAAGTAAGTTCCACTCAGTAATAGGTTGTAATTTTGAATGAACACATACTAGGAAGCTATAAAATTTATAATATTTATAAAATAGACAGATTAATAGACAGATTTTTCTTCCTCTTACATCATAATAATATTAATTTAATTTAAAGTATCATATAATATAATAAGTAACTGGAATATAGAATAATTTTAATGTTATTCCCTATAATTATTATCAATCCAAATTACTATAATGATTGGAAAATCCTTATTTTGGATTATAAATTTAAATATGTTCTTTTGTATGATTACAAAATAAATTTTATTATAAATATTTTATTCAAGTTTTCAAAATATATATATATTATTAAAACTTTTACTTAAAACATATAAAAATAAAATGGCTTCAATTAATAACTAATATAGTAAACTACTTCCTATTAGAGTTTTTATCCTTCTTCATCAGTCCTCTATCTATTCCTATTCAATGTCATTACTGTTACTCATTAACCTCACTATAACCTTACTCCCTAACATATTCCTCTTATCTAACTATACCTTTCTCATGACTAGATATATCCTATATCACGTCAATACACACTAACCGTATCGAACCGGCGAGAGCAAAAATGTCCTTTCTATGGAGTTCATGAACATAACAACTTACCAAAACACTTTATCATTACCCTTCCATTTAAACAAGCTCGATGTACCCACCAATACTAATAAAATGAAACACATCAATATTAATTGAGTTAAAATGGAAAATACAACCTGCAATTGAATATTAATGATGGCATTAAATATTAACAAATAACACGTACATATCTAAATATATACAGGTGTCTATTGTAGGCACTAAAATAAAAACACATAAATAATATTCATTAAACATTATATGGCTTATCTTCAAATTAAGGTTAATGGACAAGGTAAATCTTCTCATTGGTTAATTTGTTCTTTAATTTATTTATTATTTAAACTAAAATATTTATTTAACATAAATATAAAACAAATAAAGAAAATGATCGGCTACTTCACCACTTCTCTACTGGATATCTAATATAGATCCATAACAAACCTCCAATATCCAACATATTACTCAAATTTTCAGTAGTATTTTAATCGTAAATTCGGCATTTAACTTTATATAGCGTATTTTTTGATTTTGTATAAGGTCAAGTATTAATAGTTATTATTACTATATTATTATTATTTAATAATATAATTATTATTATTTATTATTATTATTATTTAATTAATTATTATTATCTATATTATTTAATTTAATTTATTATTAATATTATATATTATTATAATTATTATACTTATTATTATATTTTATTATATATTATTATTATTATTCATAATTATTAATATTATTATTATTATTATCATATTTATTATATTATTTATAAAATTATATTAATATTTATATTATTATTATATATTTATATATTATATTATTATTTATTATATTATTATCTTTTATTTTATAATTATTATATTTCACTAATAATTATCATTATTCTTGTTATAATTATTATTTAATTTATTTATATTTAATTATTAATATTAACGATTATACATTCTTTCTTTTTATTGTTATTAAAAAAAATTATTAAAAAATATATAACATATTTGGTATTATATATATATACATTATAATTATTATTATTATAATTTAATTATATATTATTATATTATTATTATTATTCATTATTATTATTATTTAATTATTCATAAATTATTATTATCTATTATTATTATTTATTATTTTATTTTTAATATTATTATATTTATTCATTATTATTATTATTTATTATTTATATTTATAGTAATTCCTGCTATTACTTCAGTAAATTAATATGAAAATTAATATGAAAAATCAGAAATAAATATATTTTTATTATTATTATTATTATTATTATTATTATTTTATTATTTTTATTTTATATTCATCATTATTTTTATTATTATTATTATTATTCATTATTATTAATTATATTTATTAATTTATTATTATTATTTATTATTATTATTATTATTATATTATTATTATTATTTTTCTATTATTTATATATTAATATTATTATTATTATTAATTATTATTATTAATTTATTTAATTATTATTATTATTAATTATTATTTTATATATTATTAATTATTATTATTATTATCATTTATTATTATTTAATTTATATTTATATATTATATTACAAAATAAAATAGAAAAAAAGATATTATTTAATATATATAGATTATTAAATCATTTTTTATATTCGAAGTTCGTCATCCAATAACTTAAAATAATATAAAATCATATACAAGTATAATATATTATAATATCATATATAATTTATATATTTAATTATATATATTATATATATATTATTATATATATATATATATATATAACTATATATATAAATATATTAATATTTATTTAAATAATATATAATATATATATTATATATTATCCCATTATATATATAAATATATATATATATATATATCTATAATATATAAATATTACTAATATATAATATATTTTATATATATTATATATAATTAATATTTAATAATATATATATATTATAATATACATAATATATATATAATATTAAATATTAATATATAAATTAATACTATATTATAATATATATTTATACAAATATATATATATAATATAATTACTAATATATACATATACTATATATGTATATTTAACAATATATATACAATCATTATAAATTATATAAATTTCGCATACTACTATTATATTTATAATATATATATCAAATTTAATTATTATATAATTATCAATATATATAATATATATATATTATATATATATATATTAATTATAATAATATAATAATATATTATTAAAATTATACTATATATATATATATATGAAAGAATTCTCAATTTCTCACGCCTCTTTTGTCAACTAATTCTTCCTCAGCTCCTCTCTCAGATTTAAACTGCATAAATAATAACAAAATAATATAGTAAAATAATTGATCTCCAACGATAATCTAAAGAGATTTGAGTTAGAAACGAAAATTAAAATGTCCGTGAGAAAAAATATAACACGAGTAAATAAAACCAAAAGTAACGTGAAATATAGCAAGAAGGAAAATCACGAAGTTAGAAAGAAGAGTATTTAGTATCAAAAGGGGGAAAATACAGAAAAGATCAGGAGAGAGCAGAGAAAGTAAGAATATAAACACACGAGTAGAAATAGACACAGAAGAAAGCTTTCGTAAAATTTGGTTAACTTTCGCTTTGTCAGAGCGGAAGTTCACGTATAAAATGTATCACACACAGCACCATTTTATTCTTTTGTATTGATACTCCGTATTTCTTCTCAGGATGGGAAGAGTAATTTTTAATAGAATCTTTACTGAGGACACATTTATTCTTTTTTACTACGATTATTATCTTTTAATATTTCTAAAAGATAACATATCGAGTCTATATTGTCATACGTATTGTTTTAATTTATTATTCTATATAAGTTTACTTCCTTATTCTGTTTTAATTAATAAGAAAAACTGGATATGAGCGGCGCAATCTTAAGCGTTAGAGGATATATATATAAGTGAGTTATCAATTTAGTATTCCTGTCATCTATATGTATAATTATATTTATATGGTATGTAGAGCATGATAATATTTCGGCAATGTTTCGTCTCAGTCCTGTTTAATATATGTAATTAATGTGTATTGATATATATTATATATATATATATTAGTTAACCGTGAACTCGTGATAGTTGAGCAATGAAACTTTATTTTTTCTTTTATGCTTTCATTATATGTAAATTAATTGGAGTCTAATTGTAATAATATAAAATGCTATTATATTCATTTTTCACAGAGTGTATTTCACCTTTTCATATGTATTATTAATCTATCACACAGCGCATTATTATATATTAGGTGATTGTCTTCAATAATATGTTATGGAGAATTTACATAATATATTCTACTACTAATAAAAATTTTGTTTATATAGAGTATATAATATAGCACCTTATTAATTATTACGGCTTAGCAGGAGCTTACACATGCAGGATATCCAGGGTAATTAACTACTTGCTTTTATACACTTTGATCTATATGGTTTACTCATGATGCCTAATATATATTATATAATATATGTATGTAACATAAAATGAATGAGACTAGTGAGTGAAAAAATATATACTACTAATATAATGTAATAAACAAATTACGTATATATATATATATATATATAATATATACATTTATATATCACTATTCAGCTACTCCTCAAGCTATTTCCAAGTGTGAAGAATATCAAACTTATAAGATTTAAATTATTACCTAACAGCACAGAAATTTTATTCAGGTAGATGCGAAATTGAATTTTATACAATGTTTGTGGTATAACACTTTTTAATAAAATTTATATTTGAAAACTTCATCGACTGTTTTAATATGCAGTGATCTATTTCAAAAAAATATACTGTCTATATTATATATATATATATATATATATACTATGCTATTAGTAAAACATACGGGAATTAATTTCTATCTACCTCACTAGTAAAATATACTTGCTTAATAATAATAACTATAAATAGTTTTTGTATATTGTATTATGTATATACCATAATAATTTATATATGTATATGACTACACAAGTAATAATCAATTATATACTAGGCATTATCACTAGGCTAATTAACCCTAATATATTAATTTAAAGTGAATTTGGAGTTTATTTGAAATGAGTTCATAGAAAATAAATAAGTACTTATTGTAGGGACTTGTAGGTCTATCATAAGTTATCAGTACAGTGGAAAATTCAGAAAGAAATAGATATTCATAAGTATTACTTTGCTGATAAAGAAATTCATTGTGCTTATACTAATACCTATTCATTGATCACAACGTTTATATAAATAAACTTAACATAAATTTTACAATGTATAACTTAGTATATATATAATCTAAATTAAAATAATAAATATGGATAGATATATATCTAATGAAAGATCCTACTGAATAGAATATATATATATGTTATACTTTTATATAAAGGTAAAGGAAATAAACAGTTTCCACTATACTTATTATAACTCCAAACAGTTATCCAACTATTAATATTTATAAAAATCACTACTATATATATACAATATCTTCAGATTTCTTTTCATTTATTATCAATACATGAATTAATTGGTGAGCAAAAAGGTTTAGATAATAAGTAATAAATAGTGTTTTATAACTTCGTTTATGAAATTACTGTTTTCTTATTTATAAGTGAGATAATAAAGATTATAAAACAGCAAAATAGAAATCTAATTTACCCTAAGTAGAGAAAAGACACATATTTTTGTGAATAATAAAAATGAAGATGTTTATATTATATATTATATAATGAACAAAATTATACTACTTAAATTAATAATAATAATGTAAATATTATATTAAAAATGCCAGAAGTTACTACCTTATATACAATGGGTAGTATCATCTAGTAAATAAAAGATTATACCTTATACACTTATTCGCAATTTGTGCTGTCTACCTTGCTATATTATGAGAAATTGTATTAAAAGCCTCGCTACCCTCCTATTTATCCTACGTGGGTGAAAAAGTGAAAATAGTACCCTCTATATATATATTCCAAAGATATATATGAAGTGTGTGTGTAGGATAGTGCTAAGTGTTATTGCTTGCTATTTGAAAAGATCGGAGTCTTTCTGTTTATTGCGTCATATTTTTCCTTTTATTTCGAACCTGTCAGACATTCGGAGTTAAGAGAGAGGCTATGATCCAAATGAGTTGAAATTTTTTGCCACTACATTTAAGAGTTCGATGATTGCATAT
>JABUQX010076880.1:0-27500 GCA_015478945.1 Trachelipus rathkii | reverse complement strand
GATATAATACGAAGGCTTCCTCTCAGTACTAAATAGATATTTACATTATTTCCTGTTTATTGCTATTAATATTAATGTAATATTAATATTATCTATTGTATATATTTAATTTTAAATATATATTATATATGAAATAGAATTTAATTAGTATTAGATTGTTGAGTGTTGTTTTGTGGTTAGTGTTATTATAATAAAGTGAAATATCACGAATATTTTCTTTCTGATGTTGAGTGAGTTATGTAGTATAGATAGGTCTATAATATTCAACTCATATGTTATGATAATTCTTCGCCTTTTTGAAATATCTTTGTTTCACTATATATATATACTAGTTATATAGTAGTTTCTTTAAATGGACATAAATGATAAGTTAGTATAAAGTACGGCATCTGATATATAAAATAAACTAGGGGTGAGTAGGTCTATTTATTGATTACATATTATTTGAGAAGTATTTAAAGGGAACTATTTTATATTGATATAGAGTATATTATATGGACGGCTAACTTAAGTTGTAATAGTGACGAAGGGATATTAGAATAGTAGTATATATAGTATATATATTTATTAATATTTAAATGCTGAGTGATTATTTATTGTAGTATATTAAATGTGAGGTGAGGTAAATGTATATATATTGTCTATATTTTTGTAGTGGGTTTATTGGTTCACTCAGGGTAGTTTGTATTTTAGTGTATAATATTTTTCATTATCGCCTTTTTTGTAAAGCTGTGTGAATTTAAGTTAAGTAATAAGAGGGTATTTAATTGTTATTTATAGGTAGTATGTTTTATATAGTAATTAGTTTATTTGTTTATATTAATATTAAAGTCGTATATACTATACTATAGAGTAATAACAGTAATTTTATATAAAAGGCATACACGATAAATATATTAGTGATGAGTTATATATATAGCGTGAGAGCAAAGCTATTATTTATATCTTGATATATAGTCTTACTTGTGTCTATAGGGTACGGTACTAGTAATAATACCTAGTTAGTAGATTGATTAAAAGTATTGGTTGGAGGTGGGTATAATTAATCTATATGTATATCACTTATATAGTGAATATATAATGAGTATAGCGTTTTATTGTTGATTTTAATGATCGGTTATTATGAGTTAGTGTGATTTAAAGTAAGTAATATTAGTCTAAATAATGTTGATTTATTTATGTTGTACTGTTATATTCCATAAGTATTATATATGTAATGTCTGTATTGTATTTGATTATATTATATAACTCATCAATCCTATACTCAATGCAACATACAATCATTAAGTTACCGTTTATATTCCTCAATAAATATCCTAATTCAAAAAGATCCTAAACACTTCACAAAACAAAAATAATAACCCCCTCACTCACTATCTGAGTTATTATACAAATCACCTCTACTGCTAACTCTATATGCATAGAACTTAACTCGGTAGTGATAATACAATATTATGTGATTTCAAAATGGCGAAAATATCAAAACTATATATATATATATATAAAATGATAAATTAGATACCTCCTCACTAACATACGAATAAATATAAATATATCTGTGTGCATTACTATTAATAATCTAAACTACTAATACAAATACACACATATCAATTACACCATATAATAATACTCAATTAAATATAGTCTCACTCAATCATTCTAGAAATTATACATTATATAATAACATTAAATAAAAAAAATTACCTTTACTCATTTATTTCTTTGATAAATATTTACAATAACTTCCCAAAAACTTATATTAATAATGAAGCCTCACGCTCATACTGTGTGTCACTGTGGTGAATGTGTGTGTGTGTTGCTGCTCGCTCGAGTGTGTGAATTAATGTTGGTCGTTAAAAAACGGTTTTGCAAAATTACAAGTTACATATCAAAAAATTAAGTGAGAGAGAGTAGCTAAGTACACTATTGCCTCTTTAAGACAGTTATACTGTAAGAAATTTTTCTAGAATGATAAACTAATCTAATAAATATACGACACTACATAACAAGACAAATTGCGTGTGAAAGTAGTAGCGAGATTCTACTCGAATGTCTCTCTAAAACCAAAGTCACAGCAAGGTCTCACTTTCACTATGCACGATTAAGATGTTGTCAACATCAAGTGTCACTTTGAATTAGGTTGTTCGAAAAAGCTCTGCTGGACTTGTATTATATTCTATATATGTAATGACCATAGGGCTCTATATAATAGTTAGTATATCAACTAATGAGTGTAAAGTTAAAAGATTGAATGTATGTAACATAAAATTAATTATAATTATAAATGTATATTTGAGCAATTTCATTAATACCAATTCTGCAAATTAAATAGGTTATTTTTCATCATATATATAAAATTGGGAAGTAATAATGACTATTAGTATAATTTTTATCTATATATATATATAATATATATATTAATATATATATTATATATATAATATATATATATATATATATTTTATATATAATATAATATATTATATATATATAATTATATATAATATTATCTAATATAAAATATATATAATATATATATATAATAGTATTATATTATATATAATTATATATATATTATATTTATATATATATAATATTATAATATATAATTAATATATAATTATATATTATTAATATATATATAATTATAATAATATATAAATATATATATATATATTATATTATATATATATAATATATATAATATATATATATAATTAATATATTAATTTAAATATTATATAATCATATAAATATATATATTATAATTTATATAGTAATATATATATATATTATATATCTATATATTATTATATATATATATATAATATATATATATAATATAATATATATAATATAATATATTATATAATTATAATATATTTATATTTATTAATAACTCGAAGGTGGCTTTCCAGATAAATTATAATTAATATACCTCACGATTATTATTAAAACAAATATATATAACTTATACACATTAATGTTTTCGAAGTTACATAATAATATTTTATATATATACTATTATGGATAGGCTTTCAAGATAATCTCACGAAAATCAGTTATAGTCCGTAATAATGGGGTTTTCTTATGAGAGGTTTAATTAAAATAATAATCTAGTTTAATTATATTTCGAAATTATTACTGGTAAGTTGATGCCATAAGTGGTATGTGTGATAGAATCAGAGTGATAAGTCTAGGTATAATATAAGTACGTCAGAGTATCGGGGATAGTCTCTCACTATATAGGTATAAGTTTTGTGAATAAGGGGTTATGGAAGTCTGGAGTATAATATAATGTCTCAGTGTATATATATATATATAAAGTCGGAGTCTATATGGATGAATTTGAAATAGTGATTGAAATGGAGTCGGAAGTTATCTCCCACGGCAACTCACTCAGGTAAAGTCTCAGGTATGATATAGAGTATTTTTAGAAAGAAGATTAAGAGAAGTCCCAGTCGGTGTGAAGTCGAGTTACTATAATATATATATATATATATAGGTTATAATTTATTCAAGTAGTATATATATAGGTGATTAGAGTTTGGAGAGTCTCAGAGTTCGGGAGTCAGGATAAATCTTTCATATAATTTAAGTATAGTATTAGAGTTTGATATCATGAGTAAATATAATTTAGAGTGATCAATAATTAATATATGTGATTTTATATTGACTCTTGATGATAGATTTTCAAACTGATTTACATAACTATAAAGTTTATCTAATACACACTTTGACGACTTTTCGTAATCACATAAATAATGCAAATAATTGTCAAAAAAATATCGAGTTTTTTTAACCTGCACCTTAATTATCTATATATATATATTGAAATTATATTAAAAAATTTGATAACCTTTACTTAACCTATATATATATATAATATATATATATATAATATATATATTATTATATTATTTAAAAATATTTATTATATTAAATGCTGATAAATGATTGGTGTTTCCTTGACCAATTCACCAATTTCTATTCAATATTATTATCTCATTGACAAATGTAGTATATTATTATCTAAATTATATCTAGTGTATTGTTTAATTAATATATATTATATTACCTATCTACAGGTAGTAAGTCTTATAAAATTGTAAGATCATAACAACAATAAAGTGAGCCTCATAAATCGTGTGATCACTTTTACTACAACGCTGCCAATAATCATTTATATTCAAGAAAGCCTCATGAGAAGTAATGAGTTAATGAAAAGTCTTCTAGATGTCTAAGAGGGTATTTAAGTGATCGAATGACTTATCGACTGGTTCAAGAAAGTGTTCACAAGTGATTTATTCTCACTTTATTAATAACACATAATTATTTCACTATTAACCTTTATAAAAAATTTATCATGCTGCAACTGAAAGCCTATTAGAATAATAATATTGGTATATTAAATTCAATAACTATTAGAATAGCTATTAAATTAAGTAATAGATGATCCCAATCCTCACTCTGAATAAGTATAATCCTAGTAACATAATTATATGTACAAGAAGCTGCCATATTGTCTATGTTACGAATCATATATCCCTAGTCAATATTATGACGTGAGTATATATATATATATAATAATATTGAATACTCACATATTTTTATTTTTATAACTTTTTATATTAGTATTTATTATAAAGAGCTCCTGAGTGTAGTAATGTGACGGATGCCAAACTTTCAATATTCGTGGATGCGGATGTCTAATGTTTTCACACGTATATCATTCTAATATCAATCTCTCGTATAATAAGATTTTACGTAAGATTAGTCAGAGTTTAACCATCCCGAATGTTTTGTTAGCTTGGAAAAATTCTCCTAAATATTAGATTTTATTTTCCAAGCAGCAGTTTTTTTCCTTTCTGTCTTTATCTTCAATTTTAGTGTTTCTTCATCAGTTACATTCATAAATTGTTCTTTGTGCTTCTATCTTAAATAATTTTTCATCGAAGTCATTCCACGCCCTTTACTTGAAAAAGGTATTATCGAAAAAAGAGAACATTTTACAGTCATTAGATTCTTTCGTGAAGTATTTCCAGACAGCCACTTTTCTTTGACACTATAATATCATATGCTAACAAGTTAAGCCAATTATTTAGCACTTCAAAAGAATACAACCACTATTAATAGCCGTTTTGTATAACCGAACATGAAACATGAATTAGACTGCCCATGGTGCCTCAATCTACAACGCTAAAAGATAAAGATAATTAAATGTAATATATATATATATATATATATATATAATATTATTTATAAAGTAAATATTTAATTAATATAAATATATATATATATATATATATAATATATATATTACTATATATAATTATTTTTATATATATATATCTATAAAAATATATATAATTTATATATTTATATATCAATTTTATAACGTCACCACCCATTCTACGCACTTGAATGCCTCTCAATTATGAATTTCTGGCGAACAAATAAAATACATTTCAAGTATTACATATACTCACTCCATGTAGATCACTTCTTGATAGTAATTGATATTATCATTTACCTACTTCTTCGAACCTTTTATTCTATAGATTAGAAGTTTAGAATGTTAGGAGCCATCATTATTGGTGCTAGATAATGAAAAAATTAAAAATGTACTATTATATGTTAAATCAAACTAGTGAATAACTATAACACTATAAATATCTGTGAGGAAATGAACTATCCTCACTTATTATATATATATATATATATATATATATATATATATGATACTATATATATACTTATATATAATATATATATATAATAAATTGAACAATGAAGAAAACATTATGAGAACTGCCTGTATGTAATAACTTCGCTAATAGTCATTACTATATTTATTTGTATAGTGAGAGATATAAACTTATTATGTATATTTTAGTAGCAAAGTTCAATCATTATAATTTTAAAATGCGACATCATTATACCAACTTTACTCATGATTGAAACATTAAAAATATTATTATTATATAATATATTATATATATTATTAATATATAATTTATATAATATATAATATATATATATAATATATATATAATAATATATATATATATATATATAATATTTATATATCTTTAATATATCTATCTTATATTATATATATTATTAATTTATAGATATATATAATATATTATATTATATATAATTATAATATTATAATAATATATATATATTTATATATAATATAAAATAATTATAATATATAATAATCTATATATATATATTTATATATAATATTAATTATAATATATATATATATATATATAATATATTTATATTATTATATATTATTATATATATATATATAAATATTATATATATATTATATATAATATATTTATATATATATTAATTTATATATATATATAATATAATATATATATATATATATATATTAATATATATATAATATTAATATATATATATATATAATATTATATAATAATATTTTATTAATATATATTATAAATATATATATTTAAATATATATACACAAATATAATTAATATATATATGTATACATTATGAATAATTAGTTAAATAAATTATATATTATTGGTATTAGTATAACAATTATATAGGTTATTAATAACGTATTAATAACTATCATTACGATATCTTATACATATCTCAATAATAAAACCTTAAACAATAACTATCAAGGGAAAAGGTATATTAATTCAATGCTGAAATCCTGGTGACTAAACTTATATATATATATTTATATTGCTGATAAATATATATATAATAAATTAATAAATATATGATGAAAAAAAAATAAATAATAGAAAAAAAAAATAAAATAAAATTAAATGTTATATATTTTCAAAACTCCAAATATTTTCATATCAGGATGAGTTGCTACGAGTGATCTAAAAAGATTAGTTATTATATATACATTATTTTTGGATTATTATTCACTCCCTTTGAGTGGGATAATTATATATGATTTAGGATATGAGGTTAAAATATAAAATTATATTATTATTATTATTATATATTATATTAATAATAAATAAAATTTTTTTTTATATTTAAAAAAGGTATGCATCATATTCTGCATTTTTGGGAATTTTTTTTTCTTTATTACTATTATAATTAAATTATTTTTATTATATATAAAAATAATATTTAATTATTTATTATTTTTATTATTATTAATTATTATTATTTATTTATTATTATTCATTATTATTATAATAATTATATTTAATATTATTTATTCTTTTTTATTATTAGTATATTGCACCTCATTAGTAATGATGATCCTTATTATTATATTTCATTATTATTAAATCTTTTAAAACTTTGCTGAATATCAATTTCAAAATCAAGAACAGAGTAATATAAAATTTTTCCACTCTTATTTTGAACATTCTTAGTTACAAGGATAGAATTTGAAAAATTCTGCTTTTTAATTATAACTCTGTTTAGATGACTACCTAGACTTGATATACTACATACTATATAATAATGATAAACTTATTTTTTTTCCTATCCTCTCCCTCCATGCACCTAGTAACTTGATTTTGCATAAAACAACACCCCCCAACCCCTTCACTCATTTAATATGAAATACATAGGACTTATTAATGATCAATATTGATCACTTCAAAAAAAACATTTCTCCTACTGACCTTAAAGGCAACTTAAAAATATGTGACTTGTAGTAAATAGTAGAACCAACATTCACCAAAAGACTGAGAAAATTGTAGACTGCTTATAAGTTATAACTGAAAAAAAATAATTTATATTTTCTAAATGTATTTATTTCTTTTTTTTATTTAATTTCTGATTTAAATGACTTGATTTCATTTATGAAAACTGCATATATCAATTGTTTGTAAGGTTTTACCTTCCAAATACGTCAGTTTTCGGGGTAATTATCACAGTCCCTGGAGACGTAAATAGGGGTATTTACTCATCTCACGTAGGGATGAGGGTGACGGTTAATGAACCCCTCACGTAGCAGAACATCACTACTAAATCACCATAAGGTATAGGGGTGAGTATTACCGGAAGCCCTCCTCTCGAGTGTGAGGAGGTGAGTGATAATAGGATTAGTATATACCTACCCACCGTAGTTCCTCACGTGGATAAAGTATATACTCAGTAATAATACACTCACCTATACCGTATACTCCTTAGCTCATCTATAGGTGCGCTGATATGCCTATTTGAGTAGGCTATTATCATATTTATAAAAAAATATAAAAAGCATAAAATTTTTAATAGAATATCTATATTATTTAAATAACGGAATAGTATAACCAATATAAATAGGTCCCTATCTATATAGCTCTTATCATATATTTAACACTATATATATATTACTAATAATTATTATATTTTTTAAATTATTTTATTATTTATTTATACATATTATATTTCTAAATCTAAATTTTACCTATAGGTATATCCTAATGATTATTCCCTTTCCCGCTGTATGCTATATTGAGTTATAGTATTTTATTAATTATATATTAATATGATATATATATATATATTAAATATATATATAAGATATAGCATATTATTTAAAATATATATTATTATTAAATATTAATAAAAACTCAAATATTGTTATATATAATATTATATATATATAAATATATATATATATATATATTTATTATATATATTATATTTATATTAAATATAATATTAATATATAAATATATATATATATATATATATATATATAATATATTATATAATATATATATAATATATATATATATATAAAATATATAATATATATATATTATATATATAGTTTATATTATTATATATATATATTATATATATATATGTATATATATATATATGATATATATTATAATTATATATCATATTAATTAATAATATTATATTATAATATATATATATATATATATATAATATATATATAAGTTCTTATGAGTTTGTTATTGCTCATTTAGCTGTTGATATTCCGCATAGCATTTCAGTTAGATAAAAAACAAAGTTTAAAAGAAAAATTTTCTATTTATTTTTTTTGTTTAAAAATAAGAAATTAAATATAATAGGTTATTTTGAGAGATATGTTATCACACCAGTGTAATGGAACAGCCCAATTTAAAATCTTTTTTTATAGAATATTCGATTAATTTTTTTTCTAAAAAGCTTGCAAGAAAAGGCAAATTTTTTTACATATTTCTTTAGGGAAGAAAAATATATTAAAATCTAAAAAAATTATATTCGATTTTAACCACAATTAATTATTTGAAATTTTGAAACTTGTTATTTAAGGCTTTGTACTTATACATAAGCAATGATTTATTGCTTATTACTAGTAATAAGTTCACTTGTTTTTCTTATTTTTTCTTTTTTTCTAATGAAGTAAATAGCAATTTAAAATAGTTTTAAAATTATTAGATACAAAGTAATATACATTTATTTAAAATGAAATATATATAGATTTCAACTTAATATGTCTTTAAGCTTTTATTTGTATATAATATTAATACAAAATTATAACGGTAGTAATACAATAAAAATGATAAAAATATTACATGATTTAATATGGATAAAATTAATGCTACCTTAGGTAAAAATAGTGAGAATTTTCACATTTCTCAAAAGACAAAATAATATTCGTAAAATTTTTTAACCCATTTGAACCCCAGACAAAATACCCAAATTAACAAATTTTTGCTGATAGTAATGGCAATGACAATGAAAATAATTGTAATATATGTAATAATATATGTAATAATAAAATTATTATTATAAGAGGGTTAAAATTATTTTATATATGTATCGAAATTGCGTCACATTCTCTGTTCCATTAAAGAGGTAACTTCAAATAAAAAAGTCTTATATCCCTCAAACCAGAAAGATTTATCTTATGGGCAGGTTATTTAAAGGTTAATTTCAATCTTACTGATTTTGTTGTCAAAAAGATTTCCTTTTCTATGATAATAATAATAATAAAAAGAAGAAAAACATTACCTATACTTAGATGAATTTAGAAATTGAGAGTGAATCTTAAGATATTATTTAGAGATGTTTTTGAGATACTTTTTTGCTTCTTACATAGAAGCAACAGGAAATATGAAAGTACAAATGTTTGTTTTAAAAGATGTTTGTTCTGTTTTGTTTATTTATTTATGTAATAATGAGATTGCAACCATTGTTGATACTTTCTTTAACATATTAATGATTGAAAAAGAAATAGTATAATAATAAAAATAATAATAATAATAATAATAATAACAATAATAATAATAATAATAATAATAATAATAATAATAATAATAATAATAATAATAATAATAATAATAATAATAATAAAATAATAATAATAATAATAATAATAATAATAATAATAATAATAATAATAATATAAATAATAATAATTATAATAATAGCTATAAAAGCGAAACGTAAAGATTTTTATAGTCCAATAATACATTCACAATAAATTAATGAGAAAGTCAAAGTGTATTTTGCAGAGAAGGGAATGAATAAAATGAATAAAATAAAAATAATAAAAAAAGCTTTCCTTATGTTACGTATTACAGAACGTTTTAAAAACGCAAACAAAATCCGACGTTCTCTTCCTAGGAAAGAATTCAAGCTGAATGAAAATGCAAAGAGAAAGATTAAGATTGTTATTTTTTATGGCATTTTAAATAACTGAAATGAAAAAAGTGACCGGCTTTAATATTCTTGAAAGTTTTTTCCATCACTACTAGAGATACTTTCATTGCTGATATTATCACATATATAGTACGGAAAGAACAAATGTGACGCCTCATAAAACTTCAAAATATTATCATTTATATAGTAGGGGGGAGAATAAATGTGACGCCTTATAAAACTTCAAACTATTTGATATGTTAATATATGATAAATTATATAGATAATAAACTGGAATAGCCTTCATATATACATATATATATATATGTACTTATATATATATATATATATATAGTATAAATTATATATATAATATATATTTTATATATTATATATATTATAAATATTATATATAGATAATATATATATATATTATTATATCGTTCGATCATAAAATTATTCATTAAAAAACAAAAGATAACAATTAGGTCAGAAGAGAAAATGACAACGAAGTAATTAAAAATCATGAAAACAAAATGATAAAAATAAATAGTAACAGTTACTTATTTAAATCTTTACTAAATTTTCTTCCTAAATTAATGTTAATATTCCTGTTATAACCATGGTTGCTATTGCCATGACTATTTCTTATTATTATTATTATTATATTATTATATTATTTTATTATAATTTTCATTATTATTATTTATTATTATTATATTATCATATAATTATTATTATTACTAATTGCTATTTTATTGTTATTATTTTGCTATTATTATTATTATTATTATTTATTATTATCATTATTCATTAATTATTATTAATAATTATTATTTTTATTTATTATTAATTTTATTATATTATTATTTATTATTACTCTAATTATTATATATTATCATATATTATTATTATTATTATAATTATTATTATTATTATTTTTATTATTTTATATATTCTTATTATTATTATATATTTATTATATTATCATATTTTATCCATATAATAATCATATATTATATTATAATTGAATATTTATTATTATTAATTATTATTATTTTATTTAATTATATTTATTCATATTATAATTATTTATTAATTATTATTATTATATATTATATTATTATATTTTACTTATTATCTATTTTATTACTATCATTTTTATTATTATTTATTTTTATTTATTATTATATTTTATTATTAATATTTTAAATTTATTATTATATTATTATAAATATTCTTTATTTATAGGGCTGAATACATTCTGCTGATACATAACAAACTAATGGGTATTCCACAAGGTCGTGCAAGGGACCACTCATTATTTTTCTCTATGACACAATGATCCTCATCATTATAAAATTTTTTTCTTTTCCTCTTTTTCTTAAGAAATATCGAATTAAACTATGCAAAAAAAAAAAAAAAAAACAAAAAAAAAAAAAAAAAAAAACGAAACCTCTCTCAAAAGTTAAAAAGGCATCTTTCATACATCATGACTGGATTACGTAAAGAATAACCTTCAAAAAAATTTCTTACATTATAATGAGCAACAGAAACGTAGGAAAAATTCTTTAAATCAAAAAAAGTTTACAGAATTAAGTAACAAATTAACATGCATGACTACTGGGAAGTAATGTTACGAAGAACGTAAAACCCTCAAATACAATAAATCATTAGTAACAGAGATTAGCAAAAATATCAATTGATGTACTGGTAAAATTTATCAAATGCATCCATTATACATATACTCGAAAATATATTCCATCCACAAGTTTGAATTTACCGCTTTCAGGTGTTGAACAACCTATAAATAAATAACCTATCCAATCCTAACAATGCAGCCTCCGTTTCTTAGATTAATATTATAGTCTATATGCACCTAAATGTTTAAAATAAACTTCAACATAGTGCAATTAGCATTTTCTAAGTCTCTCCCTCTAAAAAAATTCACAAGTGAATCCAAGCAACCTTTGAGTTCTAAGAGGCAATTATCTAAACATCCAATCTAGACCCGCGGGCCAAAGTACCGGACTCTAAGTTGTCAATCGGCCGCAGTGGAAATACATGGTTTAACTTAAGCACTTTTTGATTAAATTAAAAACTCACAATAGAACACATCTGTAAGAACTATATGTCAAAACCTTACGATGTAAAACTGAGACTACAATCTTTCCGATCACATTCGAGCTAAAAATTTCACTTTGTATATGACTACTAGGTCTTGGACCATTGGAACTATAAGTGAGGAGTACTGTGGCCCTTTGTTAAAAATTTGAGACCGCTGATCTAAATAATCAAACTGAAGGAAGAGACTAATATCTAAGTCACACCTCTAAAAAATGTTCTCTCTACTAGACTTCTAAGCACACGGCAAGCGTAACGTCTATCAGCGGTCTGTTTTACTGTAACCAAATAATTTACCTGATAATATAAAAACATGAATTATCATTATAAGTTTTATATACATGCAAAATAAAAAAAATGCGTATAAACTTCGATGAAATATTATTATTTATTATTAATTCTTATTATTTATTATTATTATTATTACTATATTATAATTATATATTATTATTTATTAATTGTAAATTATTATTATCATTATTAATTAATTATTATTATTATTATTAAAAATTATTATTTATTTAATTATAATATAATATTGATTATTATTTATTATAATTAATAATTATAATATAATTATAATTATTATTAATTATTATATTATTATTATCTATTAAATTATTATTATTATTATTATTATTATTATTATATTATTATTATTATTATTATTGAATTATTTAATTATATTATTAATTTAGTATTATTATTATTTTAATAATACAATTTTGCTTTTTTTGCTATTTTTGTTTTTGAATTTAATTTTCATAATTTATTATTAATCAATAAACTCATTATATTAATTATTT
Organism: Trachelipus rathkii; assembly: GCA_015478945.1. NCBI lineage: Eukaryota > Metazoa > Arthropoda > Malacostraca > Isopoda > Trachelipodidae > Trachelipus > Trachelipus rathkii. Next base: position 13,950 of record JABUQX010076880.1, on the reverse strand, counting down.
ATTACAATTAATTATTATTATTATATTTAATTATTAAATTATTATTATATATTATTATATTATTTATTATTATATTATTAGTTTATTAATTATGTGATTATTATTATTATTCGTGATATTGAGTACAGTAGTAGTAGTAGAAGTAAGTCAGTATAGTAAGTGTAGTAATAGTGTAGTTGCAATAGGATTAGTTGAGTATAGTATCTTTATATTAATTCTAGAGTAACTACTCTTTATTACAATAGCTATTTAAAAAATTGACAATTCTTATTCTCATTGGTTATCTAACTAGTTTATTGTAAATTATTAATTATTATTATTATTATTATATTATATTAATTATTATTAATTATTATTATTATTATTATTATTTTATTAATTATTATTATTATTATTATTATTATTATTACTTTATTAATTATATTATTATTAATTTATTTTTAATTATTATTAATTATTCATTAATTATTATAATTATTATTAATTATATATATTATTATTATTATTATTATATTTATTATTTATTATTAATTATCATTATTATTATTAATTATTATTATTATTGATTATTATTATTAATTATTTATTATTATTATTCCGTATTAATTTGCTAGCAGTAGTAGTAGTAGTAGAATTAGTAGTAATAGTAGAGTGTAGAAGTCCAAGTGGTAAGTTTCAATAGTATTAGTTGTAATCAATAGATTTTTATTATTATTAGAGTAACTACTCTATTAAATTTACTATTTTAACATATTGATCAATTCTATGGTCAAGATCACTATAATTATTGTGAACTATTATTAAATTATTATTAATATTATTAATTATTATTATATATTATATTATTATTATTATTATTATTAAATTATTATTATTATATTATTATATTATTATAATTAATCTATTATAATTATTATATTCATTTATGTATTATTAATATTGTTTAATTAATTTTTATTATATTATTATTATTATTTTATCTATTATTATTTAATAATTATTATTATTATATTATTATTTTTATTATATTAATTATTATTATTATTATTATATATTATATTATTTATAATTATTTTTTTAATATTAATTTTATCATTATTTATTACTAATATTAATTCTTAATTATTATAAAGCTATTTTTTGGTTTGTCAAAATTCCTATTAATATATTATATTATTATTATTATTAATATTATATTATTATTAATATTATTCATCATTATTATTGGAAAAGTAAGAAAATTTTAGTAAAAAAAGGTTATGATTAAATTTGTATTTTGAATATTCAAACGGTGCTTTAAAAAATTTCTAAAAGTTTTTGAAATTTTTATCGCGGCGCATTTTTTTAAAGGTTTGTTTTCTAGTAATATTTGTTCACCCAGTGTTTTGGTTTTTGTTGGGTAATGAAAATTTTACCATATGGGATTTCGATATTATATATATAATATTATATATATATAAATATTATATAATATTTATATATTATTATATATAGTATATATATAATATAGTATTAATATTATATATATATATATATATCATATATAATATATATATAATAATATTATATTAATATATATATATTTATATATTGTATGAACATGGCATAACTAATTCTCGGATTTTTCAATTGAATATAATGTCTCTCTTATATGGAACATAAAGGTTAAAATAGAATTAGAATTATTTTTACCATAAAAATGTTGTTCTGAACATTAGTTATATGTCGCAGGTTTAGTAGTTTTGAACAAAGTTGAAAAATACTGATTTGCCTGAAGTGCGTAACTTTTTAATTATTATTGAAAATTGTTCCTGGAAATTAATAAGACAGTTTTTAATTAAAGATTTAAATAATAGATGATTTTAGATAGCTAGTCTCACCTATTGGAGAAATAGATTGAGAGAGAGAGAGTATGCAAGAATTTAAACAAACAGTGAAATCTCTAACATCTATAGATATATATATATATTTATATAAATATAATATATATATATAATTATATATATTATTATAGTATATATATATATATATACTATATATAAACATATATACAGATATATTGGACTAATATTATTATATATATATATTATATATATATATATATATATATTATAATTTACCATAATATATATTATATAGTAAATATATTATATATTTTATATATATATAATATATTATATATTATTAATAAATTATAAATTTATATATATATTAATATATATATAATAATATATATATTTAACATATAGTATTATATTTATATATATATATTATCTATAATATTATATTTATATATATGAAAAAAGATATATATTATATATGTATATAATATATTATATATTATATATAAATAATATTTATATAATCATAATATATTAATATATATATATATAATATATATTCAATATTAACCTAAACTAACCTAAACTTAATATTATTTATATATATATATATATATATAAATATATATATATATATATATATATATAATAAATAATAATTATATATATATAAAGTATATATTATATATATGTTGTGTGTGTGTGTGGTGTGGTTGTTTGTGTGTTAAAGTTTCACCATAATAAAAGTAATGGAAAACGCAACTGTAACAGTGCCGTAATATTTTCTTTATGGAAATCGGAAAAAAACAAGAAACGTAACGGGTAGCGAAAGTATTTTTTTCTTTGTGTTAACGATCCCAATATGTTAGATGGTAAAGTAGATGATGTGTTTATAGTAATTCTAAATTCAATACTATACGAAATTGTTTTATTGCTTAGGTGTTTGTTTTTTGGAAATTGTTAACAATGGTCAAAGCGCCAAAAAAAATGTGGTTTCAAAGCTTTTGCCACGCAAACGCAGTCTACGCGCACCTACTGTCATTAAGCTAGTGATGTTTTGCAAGCATAAATCCGAAAAGACAAAGTCAAGTCATTATTTAAACAGATAATTGACGTTAAGTTATTTATCATGGTCAAGCCTCAGAAAGCAACTATGCACGTAACAAAAAAAAACATAAACAATATAGGAAAATAAATAACATTCTATTAATCAGGAGACATTTAAAAAGAAATTTAAAAATAAATAAGAAAAAAAGCTTTTGACAAATTTAAAAATAAGTTAAAATGTTGAAGAAACTCTGGTATGATAAATTTACAGTTTTCCTCTGAAGAATTCCAAGAACTCGTAACTAGACGAGTGAGTCAAGCAACAAGGTGCGAAATGTTGAATTTTTTTTCTTTTTAAAATAAGCCAATATCCACGGGTAAAACAAGAACGATAGCAAGAGTCGGGGTTTTTCGGCCTACGGACGCCGAGGGGGACTTCGTCCCCCTCTGTCCCTCCGTCGGCTCGATACCCCTAAAAAAAGGTGATATTAAAAGGAAATACATTTTCTCCAGTCGTAAACTTTAAAAATAGACTTATTGTGGCAACTGTGTTGCCCTCGGAAGTAATGTAACGTGATTCAAAGTCATTCACAGCCGAAGTGATGATCAAATTATAATATAATATAAGTGGTATTCGAATAAATTTAGAATAAAATATATTTTTTGTTCTATCTTTAACAAAACAAGAATCTGTGCTAAAAACAAAAGTTCATTTTTTTTCCTGTGGCTTGTTATAATTTTTTAGTTCATGCATGATGCTTTCTGGAGGATTGCCAATTTATTGTGTTGAACAAACACGAAATACATTTCATTTTTTTCTTGATGACTCGCATCCATGGCGACTAGTTCATAAATAATATATTTTTCTGGCGCCATTTAATAGTTTTAACAACAAAGTGGACCAAGACGCGATTTTATTAAAAATTGCCCGAACTTTTGTGAGAAGGTAATAAATTATTAAATTTTAAAGTTCAAAAGATTTTTCAATAAAGCATATATATATATAATTTAATGTCTATTGTACGACACACAAATAATTATTTGTTGTATAGTTTATATATTCATTATTTTAAATATATATATTATTATTTATTATTATATATTTATATATAATACTATTATAGTATATATATATAATATATAATCGATGTATATATAATTGTATATAATAATAAATATATATATCATAACTAATATATATATATATATATATATATAGATTATTATATATATATATAATATATAAATATATATATATCATATATAAATATTAATATAATATATATATATAATGAAGTAGTATATAAAAAAAAGTTATAATTCATGGTTATAGCAATGTAATACCAATTGAATTTCTTTCATTTAATATTATGTATTATATATTAGTATTATATAATAATATATATTACATCTAAATCTTCTTGCACTTTTTTTTCTTAATAAAAGTAATTCTCTCCAAACATAATTTGTTCTAAATGTAACTAAAACTGTTTTCAAAATAAGTTATCTTCTCCTCCATCCATCGCTTCAAAGTCTTTTGTATGAGGGGAAGCTCCTTCCAGATATATAAACTATATATATATAGTATAATATATATTACTATATTATATATAATAGTATTATAATATATATATTTTATATATTTATTATATATATATAGTATATATATATATATATATATATATATATAATAATGCTAATATTAAGAATAGAGTGACACATTTGGTTAAACTCCAGGTTGCAGATTGTCCTTTTATTATAATTTTGTTCTTTTAATATAATTTGTTCTTTTTATTGTAATTAGGATACCCTAAATACAATGAAAAAAACCCTAATAATAGTGAGATTTTGATTGAAACTTTGTAGAACTTTATATAGGACAAATTTTATTTGAATTATTTATCTGATATTACTTTTTTTTATTACTAACAGACTTAATTTTAGTCTCAAAGTTTTTTTGTCATAATGCTTAGTAATAATAATAGCTTTATTATTACTCGTTGTCGAAACACAATTGTCGGTCTAATTTCTATTTAAAATATATTATATTATATAACTATTATATAATATATTATAATAATATTTATATAATATATAATACTAATATATATCATAAATATAATATATATATTATATATTATATATATTATACTATATATATATATATTATTTAATTATTGCACTTCCCATGGCTTTAAATTTAGAAAAGCTGGCTTAAGTGAAATGATATAATTAATTAATTTATTAAACAATTTACGGTTTTCATGAATTAAATTAATTTTTAGGGGTCGAGCCGACGGGAACAGAGGGGGACAAAGTCCCCGTCGTCCACCGGAGGCCCGAGAAACCGACTCTGTGCCATTTCTTCGGTCTAGGTTGGGTATGTGTTGTTAAAAGCCCGGAACTAGCAATTTTGTACGATTGGGATAGATCTGAGACACTTTCGATGTTTTTTGCCAAACTTGCCAAAATTCTGTAAAATTATCTCCTTGGCACTCTCCTTTTTTTGCTTTGAAATTTTTGATAAAAAACTTAAAAAATTATAATATATATAGTTTATATATAATAAATAGACTTTATGATATATATAACTTATATATATATCTAATAATATTTTATTATAATATATATATTATATATATCTATAATTTAACTAATATAATTTTAAATCATATTATATATATATTATATATAATATATTATAATATATATATTATGATATGTATAAATACTCTTATATATAATTTAAGATATAAAAATAATATATATTAAGAAGTTAAGTCATTTTAAGCTTACGAAAATATATTTTTTTGGCAATACAAACGACATCCCACGTCAAATTTTAAGATTTTGGCACATACAGAAAAAATTGACTGTTGTCAGCTAATGTACATGGAGCATATATTATATATACTATATATATAATATATATATATAATATATTATATATATAATATAAAAATATTTATATAGATATTATATGAGTTGTTTATTTTTCAGTAAAATATTTTGGTGGGAAAAAAGGATAATTTTTATGGGGAGGGGAAAATTGGGGTACCAAATTTTGCCTATTTTTTTAATAAATGGTAAATATTTATGTTATACTTTATTTATTATTTAACTTTTAATTTATCTATTTATGCTGCTTCTTGTAATTGGAATGATGTTTGAAATAATAAAGATTTTGAAAAATTTGATCCCATACTCTAGTTTCATTCATTTGAAATAATACGTTCGAATTACATAAGGCTCTCACATTTTTTACATTTACAACCGTTTGAAGCGTCTGACCTATATCTCAAGTCTTAAATAATATATTATATATATTATATTATATATATATATATATATTAATAATATATATAGTAATATTATAATATATTATTATATATATATATACTATATATAATATTATATTTATATATATATTATAATATATATAATATATTATATATATTGTATATAATATATAATATAAAATTAAAGAGAGAGAGAGAGAGAGAGCGAGAGAAGAGAAGAGACGAGAAGAGAGAGGAGAGAGAGTTTTGGTTAGGTTTATAATTTATTATTTAGATTACATACGATTTTAAAATAAATAATAGGATGGCTATAAAAGCGACTGGCAACCTATTTTTTATGCTTATTGGTTAAACAAAAAAAAATTTTACCTTCTAAATTACGAAAAAAAAATACAAAATTTAATCAAATTACTTTTTAGATAAGAAAGATTCTACTGAATAGCCTATATATATGCTATATAATATATAATATATTATATAATAATTATTATATATATAAGAGTATATATATATATAGTACATATATTATTATTATATATTAATGGTTAATTTACTTAGAGTGACAATTTGTCTTAAACTGATGTGCCAGATTTGTCCTTTTCTATTTTATTTAGGTACAGATTCGACATTTGTATTTAAACAAAAAAAAAAGGTTTTAAACTAATAGGATTCAACTTTGCTCAGTGATGGACGTTTGCCGCGTAATATCTATAAGTCGCTATGGTTGGTTTATGTAACTACAGTTTGATTTTAGAGTCTCAAAAGTGTATTTGTGATACAGAATTAAATATATAATAAAGATTTAAATTTAATATATATCAGTAGTTCTATAATACGATATCCGTCTTATATAATTAAGTAATGCATTCCTTGTTTAAATATTCAAATCACACATCTAGATTTAGTTATATATATTTATCCTATATAATATATATATATAATAAATATTTATAGTATAATATAATAATATAATATAATTATTATCTTTCACATGGCTTCAAATTTCGAAAAGCTGACTTAAGTGAATATTCATTTATTTAACATTAAATTAAATTATGGCTTCGTGGAACTTCAATTTTTAGGGGGATTGAGCCGAGGGGCACGAGGGGGGAGAACGGAAGTTCCCCTGTCACCGGAGGTAGGTAGAGACTCCCGAACCGTTCCATATTGCCATCTCTGCGGTCCTAGGTTCGGGATTCTTAGTTAAAAAAAAAAGGGGAACTAGCAATTTATTGTACAATATAAGTTTTGCAGTTTCTTTATGGATATTCGATTTTTTTTTCAATCTTGCAAATCTGTAAATTCTCATATATTACTATATTAAATATAATATATAATATAATATACTATAAACTATACATTAAGTATATAAAATACTATATTATACTATAATATGTATATTTATATAAATATATATGGATAATTATTTTAATTATGATAAGAGTACTAAAAGTTACATAAAAAAATATATTTTTTCTTTTGGATAAAAGGAAGTCCAGGTCAATTTTAAAGGATTTGGCAACCAACGGAAAAAATGAATGTGTACGCTACTGATAAATGAGGCATATATATATTATATATTAGTTATATATCTATATTATATATATAATATTATTTATATAAATATATTATATTAATTATTATATATATATATATAGGAATATCTAAAATTTTAAAGACCCACCAGGCCCACAAGAAGCTGGTCACACTGTGATAAAAACAAGTCAATGGGTGGAACCTGGCTCATTACATATTCTTGAATGTCTATGTAGAAAATATAGATTTTCGAAATGAGTTTACAGACAAATGTATAAAAATCAAAAAAGATTCCTTTCTTTGGAAATAGTAAATATTATTTACATAAAAGAATTAAAATGTTTGAAGAAATTTCAGTTTCTTTCAGGATAAAAAAAAATACTTACTATTAAAAGTGGAAGGATTAGATAAGATAGGGATAACCTAAGAAGGTTATTAATGGACCAATGTAGTAGGAAATGACGAGGGAATGGCCTCCAGTTATAGGACAATCAATAAAGAATGTGGGTAGCAGGTTGCGGGATATGACGGAGGCAATTCGCAGATCGGGGTAGATCCTGCAAAGGCGGACTGTAGTACAACTGTATGATATTGGTGTGCTAATACGTGAGGCGTGTAAGTAATCACCTCGTGCAAGCGCTTTTCTCGGTGAGAGGAAGAAAGACCACTCACCAAGTTCGGCTTTATATTTCAAAAGTTTCGCCCTCTTAATAACGTCGCCTGCAACATTGCCAGAAGACGTAGTCTTGTCGGAGACAGGAATAAATAGTCAGTGATGAGAGGCGACCTTGTCGTGGCACGAAAGGAGCTACGGAAAGAGGAGGCGACCATTCTGGCCATTTGGCCAGCTATTTTCCGTTGGCAGTTAATATAAATAATTATTATATAATATTAAATTATATATATATATATATATATATATATAATAATCTATATATAATAATATATATAATATATATCAATATATATTATACGGTATATATATATATAAATATTAATATAATATATATTAATATATTATATATAATATATAAATATATATATATATATATTATAATATCTATAATTAATATATATTATATAGAAATCATTAAATAATATTATATTATTTAATAATATAGTATCTATATATATAATTTATATATATATATATATAGTATTATATTATATATATGAATATGTATAATATAATATAATATATATTAATATATATATATAAATTATACTAACACTTATTAATATATATATATAACTATATATTATATTATTGTATATAATATAATATATATAATATATATATATATATATATATATAGATATTCATTTAATATAATCCATCTATATATAGTCATAACATTAATATATATATAATTATAATTATATATTAATAATATATAATTAATATAAATAATAATAAATATATATATCTTATATATAAGTATTATATATATAGAGGGATATATAAATATATTGTATATATACGGTTGTTCTTTGATCTAACTATTTTCTGAAAAAAATTCTAAGTTCAGAAAAGTTTAAGTTAAGTTTTGTTTTTAAAGAAATTCTTAGTGGCAAGCTTCTGAATTATGCCAGAAGCTTACCAGTAAACAATTTCTTAAAAAAGCTTAACTTAACAACTTTTCGAACTTAGAATTTTTTTGAGCTTAGAAAGTTTTAGAAAAATGAAACTCAATTCAAATATAGAATTTTCCATATTATATAATATATAATCTTAATAATTATATAATAAATACTAATTATAATATTTATAAATAATATATATATTATATTATTAATATAACTACAATCAATTATAAATATTATAATTATAATATGGTATATATATAATTATATTATAATATAATTATACTGTATGTGTTTATAATTGTTATTTTTTAGTTGTCTTGTGTTCGTTCCAGGGGTATTCATATGGATGGTGAAACTGGTATGGATCTTTTAATTTAAGGTGATTTTTTTCATATGTGTCGTGCGGTCAATAGTGTACTAATAAATTAGTCGGCGGGTTAGCTTCTTATTGAGAATTATTATTAACAGTTCCCAAATTTCCTTATATCCCTCAAAATTTCAAAAATATTTACCATATGTATTTTAGTACCGCCCACAAATTAACGTCATAATTTACGCAAATTTATATCGAATTATATACAATATTACTCTTTTAATATATATGGTTATTATACAATAACTGTTTTTACAGGTTATTATACAATAACTTTTTACAGTTAAGTACGAACAGCTATTATATTAGAATTTCGCAGGCGAATTGTTCTGAGAGAGAAAGAGAGAAGAGAAAGGAGAGAGAAGAGAGAGAGAGAAGAGCGAGAGAGAAGAAGAGAGAGATAGAGAGAAGAAGAGAGAGAAAGAGAGAGAGAGAGAGAAGAGAAAGAGTTAAGAAGAATTCTATATATGTAATATGTATATAATCATGTAGACATATCTATATGTGCTATATATTTAGTTTAATAGATTATTAATTATAAATATTTTTTTTTTAAGATTCTATTATTATATATTCAGAATATAGTATAAGTATATATATATAATATTTATATTATTTTAAATACTTATTATAACATAATATAACTAATAATATAATTATATACTATATATATATATAATTCCCTTCATGAACCCATAGACTGTGGTGGGAGAAGAGTAAATAACATTGAAAAACAATACGTAAGTAACGAACCAGAGTAATTCGCGAAAAAACCTTTCATAGTTTCATCAATGTCATAGGTTCGTTATTTCTCTGGGCGATGCCCACAACATCTCCGCCCCTCAAAACACCCAGTCCTCTCTTTACTGACCATTTTATCGCCGAACCAACATTCACTTTCCTTTCCTTCCTTCAGATTATTATGAACTTCGAATCCACTTTGTTAGTCCCAGTCAGTCGATATCCAAACACACAACATATTAAAATATATCATCATCCTTTCCATGACTCTATCACTTTAATACATATTCATTAATTTCTCTCATCGGTCTTTTCATCACACCACAGAGATTATAGTGTTCATTTCCTCATTTTTAAAAAACCTAAAATTAAACCGATCTGAACAGAAACTGCACTTAACATCATATTCTTATTCCACACCCGTTTTATGCTATCAACTATCATTACTAGTGGTAACTAGCACATAACCTTCATGCAACACTAGCGTACTCAAGACTCGGTCTCCTGCATTCACCAAAAAGTTTAATGGCACAGCAAATTATTGTTTCTCTACGTCAACCCTTGGATCGATTCTGATGCATTCCTCCTCCCCACCCTTCTCCTCCGGTGTCCTATGTCTTTGCCTGTGCTTACATTTGGATCCGTTCCGTTTTCTTCAACATATTACGGAGTAAATTTTAAACTCTGACTACTTGTTCCAGTTGTTCAACATCCAACATAACTTCATACATGGATAAGGAATAATAATAGTAGACTTCAACAAGCTGAATCCGAATATATCAAAAAAAGTTGCATATTTCTTTTTATTCAGTTTGTTATATTAAAGCAATCACCTGTCAAAAAGCTAATCTCAATAAACATCAAAAATGCAACCACTTGCCAGCTAAATATAATGTAGTAGTAATTATTTCTTAATGAGGGAATATGACCTTTTGTCTATATTAAGCAATAAGAATGAGCTAAGAAAAAACCAGGTGCTGACAACGTAAATTCGGATGTTTATCCAGTTATTTTTAATTTTGTTAATTCTAAAAACATGATTTTTAGATATTACTGGTTAGCTAATCAATATCGATAAACTATTACGTAGTCTTACAAAAAAAAAAAAAAAAAAAATTAAAACTAGTTACTTAATTATTTGTTAGCTATCTGAAACTAGTTTAAAATTCTTAAACAAAACTTCATAGCTCTCGCTATTTTTGAAAGCCGTAGAGATTCTTTAAATGAACTACTTCCCAACATACTATCCCCTTTTGATAAGTAATCAATATACTGACTAACTCAGTTGTTAATCTATAAATCTGCCTGGTCACATGAATATAATAAATGGAGCAACACGCAGCAGCTAGGGGAAAATGCATTCATGGTCTGGAATTTCTTAAAATTCACATTTAAAATATATTTTTCTCAATAACTTTCAGAATTGTGCAAAATTTCCCGATAAAATCAAAATTTTTAGACATTTGTTTAATAACACAAAAGTGTTATCTATAAATGGATCCATGAATCAATATAAATTGTTGTGTTGTGGGACGTGTGTGCCTTGTAAAACATTATATCCTGTATAACTCTTAGTGAAACTCGAAATATCCTAACCTTCGGATTCTGTAGTTCAAAAATCTTTCTTCCTTTACTACAAATAATCTGGTGCTTCTGCTACTGTTCTCGACTAAAGAAAAGATTTTCACTGGCAAATATCTTACTACTCTCACGAGACTGTTAATATCTTCTCATCCCAAATACTGAGGTCCTTATTTAGGGGATTTTACTGTAACAAACTGATGGTTGGCGTCCACATCATACTGATTTGGTGGGGAGAGGCGAATCAATTTTAAGCATTCCAACAGATCTGGAGCAATAATTAAAAGACACACAACATTCCGGATTGGTTCCCCAACCAAATTCTTGAAACCACTTGTTATTTTCACTCTAGTTTATCTATAAATCACTACTCCTCCTATTGGTTATCTGACACAACCTTTCTCTTAACTTTAAATACTCTCTCCAACAGCTCCATCTGCCTATGCATTTTTTCTGGTGCTGATCGGGGTGATTGCGTCGCTTCTCACTAACTACAATTGGATCGACTGCCTTTGACTCTGATGACGCTTCGGCTTCTGCACTAAGGTGGGAGCTAAAAAAGTAGGGAATGAGCAGGTTCATTTCTTTTCGACTAAATCTTTCTCCTCATAATCCAGGGTTCGATCGTGCTGTTCCTCTGGCCATTCAGCTTAAGAAAGCGCTTATCGTGGGAGGAAAAAATTCTCGTCTCACTATTCTGCTTCTCGCTATTTTCATTCAGCTAGAAATCGTTGCAGGGCTACTCTTCGACGAGCAAAAAGCGGGCTCAAACTCTTGGTTCTACTGATAAATCTTTCTGGCCAATTGCCAAAAATCTAATAACTTTTGTAAATCTTGCTTTCCTCTTATCGAATCGTTGATGGCCCTTGCTAACTCCCTACTGAAAAGCCAATCTTTCATTCGCTCCTATTTTCCTCTACAACCTGGAGATTTCTGCATTCTCCTCCTCACCCTTCTCTCAGGTGGGTCCTTATGTCTTTGCCTGTGATTTACATTTGATCCGGTGCATGGGCTCCTGAAATCTAGAACGTTAGGAAGGCGGGTGGCATTCCTCACATGAGTTTGGGGAGTGATGCTTACCGAGCTGGCCCCTCCTCGTTCACTATATCCTGCTATGCCTCAATACTACACTTTCCCTATGTTTAGAAGCACGCAATGTCAACCATTCGAAAAAGAACGCTCTGAATCCTTTAGACTATCGCCTATACTCCAACTGTCCTATTAAACTTTGAACCCTTCTTAACCATCTGGATCTCATTCTCTTTTTCCGATCGCCAGTACGGCTTTTCGTGTTCAAGGTCTACTGGATATACTTTCCTATTTAAGCGATTTATGGTTTTCCGCCCTTAGGGAACTACGGGGAGACTTGCGTGGTGGGGCTTGACATATACCAAGCTTTGCACCGGGTATGGCAGCGTCACTGCTCTCCAACTCCCCTCCTTTGGTTTCCTCTCCTTCTCTTTGCTTACTTATGTTCTAAGTTTTCTTTCAAATCGTCAAATAATCGGCTGTTGTTAAATGGGCGCGACGTCTTCTTCCTCTTTTCGTCAATATGGTGTTCGCAGGGTCTGTTTTATCCCTACTTTATTCTACTTTTCATTAAGGATCTTCTCACCGGCATCTAACAAATTCACTCATATTTGCGATGACTACCATTCGTCTTCAAGTCATCTCATTCGCTCCTCTTTTACTATCTAGAATGGCCTCTCGGGTTTAATCTTTTCGATTCTATCTCGTGATCTGTAGAATTTCCGGGTGGGGTGTCTCAACCTTGTGAAATTCAATTTCTTTAAAAACCCAACTCTCAATCTCCCTCTCTAAGACAATTTCTAACTTTTCTAATCCTAAGACACCTTCTACTTCTACTCTTCAACGTTCTCGTTCTCCGTGGACAAGATCACATCCTTTTGGCTACATAAACAAAAAAGTCTTAGAAAAACCTCAA
>JABUQX010076879.1:0-41618 GCA_015478945.1 Trachelipus rathkii | reverse complement strand
TTAGAACCTTCTCAGTTCAAACGTGTGAAAATAAATACACGTGACATTTACATAAATCACCAGTATAACTTATTTACTGAAATTATTAGTACGAACTTCCCCTCGTAAACCGAACATATTTTTTATTAAAAAATTTCTATATAAGGCTAGTGACTGACATTTTGTATAAAAAATATAACGTCATAACGCCGGGAGAGAGATAATGATTTGAATCAGACACATAAATCAATTAAATGTCGATTTCACTATTCAGACGTAACCTACTACTCGGTCGTAAGCGGTCAACGAACATCATACGTTACCAAAAATTTTGAGATTGAGAATTGTTCTAATAGAAAGCAAATGCGATACGCTTTATTAGATACGAGCTTTTCAACGAACGCTATGTATAAGGCGTTTAAAAACCAGGGACCAATGTCAAAATATTCTTAAAACGCGTTCGCAGATAGTACACTTGATTATAGTGGAGTTGGACTTATGATTTTATCGAGGTACTTTAATATTAATTCGTCATCACTCGTCACTTGTAACGGGAGCTATCTGGGCTGTCCAATCCTGAATCGCGTATGATCCCTGAACAATCTCGGGAGCGCGTAGTAGTCCGATAAAAAATAATGGATGTACAATTTTCCACTTTAGCGAACGATTTACAAAATATTCAATCGACACGTAGAGTAATGAAATACAGGAAAAAACACCTTACTTTTTCCAACCGAGATTCGAGGTAATGTGGGAACGAAGCTACCCCTCGGGGGGCGAAGTTCATTCTTACGACAACGAATTTTACGCTCCGGTCAGAGGGTACCCTCACTGCAGCGCCAACGACGTGAAAGCTTACGGTAAATGCGGGGGTTGGGGATCCTTCGGCCCAGGGTTTCCGCTTTCTACTAAATTCGACGTTTCGAAAATGGAAAAAGGAACGAGTATAACCTGCGATAAAGCCAAGGGGATCTTAGAGGCCGCTGCTGACCTTTCGGTGGGTCTCGTCGGTAAAGTTGTCAGTACGGTGGGTAAAGAGGTCCTCGAGGCTGGAAAGAACGTGTTTAATAAACTCAAAGCTAAAATTTACGATAGTCCGGCGTACGCGACCGGTGCGGCGATCGTCTGCGCGCTTCTAACTCATTCCGTATTTAAAAAAATCGGATTGACGCTCTTCGTGTTCTTCTCTATAATTATAATCGCTTATCTATATAGGAATATTTATTCACCCCTTTTTGATTCTTCGAATCCATCGCGAGAAAATCGAAAAGGCGGAATTGACGACGATGGGGCTGAAACAGAACAAGAAGAGGATATCACGCACTCTAGTTTGACTAACGCGAATAATGACCTTATAAATAAATACACCATTTATATTTAATTTATACACTCACCCGGTTCTAATATTTGTTTGTCTGCTTTATAAAATATAGCGTGTCGAATTTTTTTTAAATTTTTGTTCCACTTGGGTCACACGCGACAACTCACTCATGCCTCTTATAGACCAGGAATAAAGTTTCGCCTAAAACCTCCGATCTTTTTATACTTTTTTTCCCTCACTCAATAGCAAATTATTCTGTATTTTAAAAAGATATTTTTTATCAAAATATGTCATGATGCGTGCGGAATTTGCAGATGACAATGAGTCATCGTGCGACGGTAGTTCTATTCAAGAATAAAAAATAATTTATTAAAATTTACTATCTACTACGTGTCTCAATTTTAAAAATTAGGAATTAAATATTATATTATAATATTAACTAAATATTATTTTATAAGTTGTTTATGGGGAATACATTGTCGTAAAATTTAGGACCAAATGAGGAGCGTTTAAAAATATTTTTCTTTATTTATTTGCAAATGTTACAATTTTTGAGAAATTAATTTTTCAACGATAAAACCGAAATTAAATATATTTTAAGTAGAAAACGTATGTCAAGGTTCATCGTCTAAGTATTTATGTTTCTTTTAAAGGAACCTTTCTTTCGTTGAGATTAGTTTCGTATCTTCTTTCCAGCTTTTAGTTCCTTCGTATTCTTTTTTCTATTTCAATATTTCAAGAACACTTAATATATATATATATATCTTTTATATATATATAAATATATATTATAATTTATAAATTTATATTATATAATAATTAATTATATATATTTAAATTATATTTATAAATTATTATTTTATAATATTTATAATTATATATTATATATATATATTATATTATTATATTTAATATGGTTTGTGTGATGTCTGAAAATTTATCACTCTATCATATAGCTATTTTCAATTTTTCTTCTTTCTTATTGGAGTCTTTGACGAAGCTATTCAGGCTTTTTTCATTTTTCTGCTCACGAGTTTTTTTAACCCCTCTTATTCGCTTCGTCAGAACACCTGTCCCGGGCTCCCCATTGCCAGCAGACGGAAAAGAAGAGTTTTCTGAAATGTTATGTGGTTTGTGAGATTCTATATCTCGCGTCACCCCCTCGGTTTCTTGGCGCCCTTTGATTATTTTTTGATTTTGAACACTCTGGTCCCCCATTTCTTCTAAAAGGGAAATTATTCAGGACCGTTTCTCGAGAAAAGTGATCTCAAATGATTTATTCCATTGAAACAATTAATATATACACATATTGAATAAAAATAAAATAAATAAAATAAATTTAAATCAAACTATTTTTAATAATTGTGTTATAATTTCGTTATTAATCTTTACAAATTTGTTTCATTTTTTCTTGCTCGAATAATTTAAAAACATATCTAAAAGAATCCCATGCGCTTTCAATTAAGAGAGCGGTTAAAAGACCGAGCCCCGCTGCTGATTTGTCGGCTGCCATCACCGCATTTAAGTACGCGCGTCTCGCGTTTTTGGAGAGCGTATATTATAAATAGGGCACGGAAATGGACAAATCAAATAAAGGCAATGACTGGCGAGTAGTCGACACATCCTCCCGTTTCCGTCTGCGAAGGGATGGAGAGCTACAAATCTGTGTAAAATCCAAGCTGCGCACTTGAAATACAGCGTAAACGTTTTAGCAAAATCGAGAGAGGCGCTTTCCTTAACGTAATTAAGAGTGTCGTTATACTGATCGGTTATTTTCAGAAATTCCATGTAAGCATCTTCCTCGGAACGAAACCGAGGATATTCGTGATCTTTTCCCGCAAACCTTCTCTCGGTTGAGAAACAGCCGAGCTTTTCCTTTTTCAAAAGTTTATCCATTAAGTGGAGATGGGTGTCTTGAATGCATTCCTCGACGTCTAATAATCCTATATCGTCGCCCGAGTTAATTTTTTCTAAATGATCGATCGCCGAGTATATATTAATACTAACTCTCTCTTTATCAGAGGGGTTTTTACGAAGCTGTTTTTTAGCAGTTTTAGATTCTAACTGGATCTCATTGACGCTAGAGTGTTTAGAATTAAACTTTCGTTTTCGTTTAAAATTTATTCCTTTCGATAAAGCTTCTATCGTAGATTCGTAGTTTTCGGTTCCTTCATTTTCGCCAATGTTTGAAATGAAGATGAAGCGAATTTTCATTTTTTGTAAAACATTTTTAAAAAAAAATCTTTCAGCGCTGTCTGAAAATTTCGAAAGAAATTCAGCTTTATGCAAAACGATTTCATCTACCATTTCACAAAGTTTTGGGAAGTGATCTTGGTCCGATCTACGTGGAGGAGTATCCGGAAGTTGCATATTACAAAGCATTTCAAATAACCCCTTGGGTTTATATCTCAATTTCATCGTCCTGTTTATTAGTGTTAGAGTAATGTATACGTTCCTTAGAGTTTTTATGATTTATGTACATTTCAATATTTCATTTTCAAATATGAAGCGGTTTTTATAGCTAACATTTTCAGAATAATTAAATCTTTAGAAGGAAAATAATTTTAAGAAAATACAACAAAAAATTATTTCCTATAATAACAAAAGCTCTATTAATTTAAAGATTGCGAGGAAAGGCGGAATAGATATAGTGTAATTAATATATATTATTTTATATATATAATATTATAATTTAATATATATATATATTATAATATTATATATATATAATATTAATATTTATATATATAATATTTTATAAAATATATATAAATAATATATACTATATTATATAATAATATATAATAATATATATATTATACCTATATTAATATTTAATATAATATATTAATATATATAATTTATAATTTCAATTATATATTATATTACTACACTATTAAATTTATCACTCAGAATAATCAATATTATAGTTATTATTATCATATATTACTTAATATACTTCACTATTATTACAGATATTGAAATTAACAAATAGATAGAAAATTAAATTATTTAAAACCGTGCCATATTCCCGTTCTAATTACAAATTGTCTATAACACTTATTAGTATGAGAGTTAATTAAAATAACACTGAGCCAAATTTTTTTATATTGAGTAATAATTCTAAACAGAACAACTTCTATAGGAGATTTTCGGACATATTAATGGCGTTACATTTTCTATTTTATTTTTACCTTCAAAATTTAAAGTTATTAATAATTTTTTTTTTAATTTACTTTTTGTTTTGCACGGGATTGATCGCGCTCAAAGACAAGCCTAATGCCTGCGCTAAGGTATGCGCAGATGCGCAGCTTCATCGCTTATTTATTTTTTAAAATATGTATTTCGACGATAGTCCGTCATAATTAAAAAATTGTAAAAATGATAAATATATTTTTTATTTCCTAAAAAAAAAAATAAATTAGCCTCAAATTTTATTTTTTTCCTTCGAAATTTTATAAAATGATTGACCACAAAAAGTCATCATTTGCTGATGAAATTTTGAGCGATATCCTAGGAGGAGAAAACTTTTTTGAAGTAATGACCGATAAAAACGATAATTCTCCATTTTGCAACGCGCGCAGGAACGACGAAGAGTTAAAAATAAGCAAAACAACACACACATTCGAAAATAACGACTCAACGTATGACGCTAAACGCGAACATCAATCCAATTTATTAAAAAATGGCAACGACAACTCGACGAGCTATGAAAAAGAAGAAGACAGATATAAAGACGACGAAAATAGGTATTTAGACGTTTATTCTTATTCGAAAGATAATTTACACACCCCTTATCAAGACGAATATAATCCAGACTATGAAGTCGACGAATCCATTGGAACAACTTACCAAAATGATTCTTTGCGGGATGAAATTCAATCTGAGCACGGATCAGAAAAATCGAAAGAAGAGGAGGAAGAATATCGAGAGCAGGATGGGACGGAGAAAGGGAAAGATAAATATGAACCCGAGTCTGAAAGGAATGAAATTTCGAACACGTTACTTTCTGCGATTAAAAAGGCTGAAAAATTAAATTCGAATTATATCGAAACTGTCAAAGGAGGATATAAAGAGAACGATAACGACGACGACGACGACGACGACGACCACAAAGGAGGATATAAAAAGAACAATGACGACGACGACGACGGCGACGACGGCGGCGATACTGAGAGCACGAATTTCGACCATAGTGCTGAGGCTTTTTATGAGAACAAAAATGATGACTTTATCGATGATAGCAAGATGCATCAAGAAGCGGAAAGAATAGAAACTTGTGGGGGGGAGGAAAATGATTGTAAAGAAAGGCCGTTCTCAAAATCCGACGACATGGTTCAAAAGTATATTACCTTTACTAAAATGAAGAATTCAAAATAAGTTTTAAAGGAAAATTTTGTTTGATCTATATGAGAATTCCAAATAACAAGAATCTTTACCGTACGTGTGAGATGGATAATGCAATTTAATATGAAAACAAACGCTATTAATACACATAATAAAAGATCCGAAATGTTATTCAATTGCATTTGAAGAATAAAATCCAAGTAACTATGAGTAATCCCAGCAATAAAATTGATATAAAGAAAGATTTCGACATGAATCAATTTCATAAAAAAAATAATGAAATTAATACGACGTAGCGATGAGAATGAGGAGGAATAATGAACAATATATATTCGAAGAAACGCGAAACCTAAGTGGAAATAAAAAAACGAAATTGATTTCGAGTAGTTCTAAATAATAATCATAAACACGACTCTCAAATACATGTCACAGTGATTGGACGAATAGTAATAATTATGCTGATGGGGGCAATATTCATAAATTATAACTATCTATTTCTGAAAAAATGAAAAAATTACTCTATCTAACATTCTTAATCATTCGAAAAGAATCGAAAAAAATTGAACAGGACGGGGGTATGATTAAGTCCAGTTTTATCCTCAGCGAATCGAGTGTGACAAATCATTATCAATTTCCATATACTCCGTCGTTATATAATTGTAGATTAACTCAATTTCATCCATTATCTACCGAGGGAGAGTTCACACGTTAGTACTTATTTTCTATACCCACCTCTCTATGTCTGGGTAACGATGAAAACGTTCTGACAAGAGATAACGATTCCGTTACCTTATAAATACTTATATGAGGCATTAACCTATCCTCGAAGAACTGAGAATTCCGCGTGAGGTGATGCAAAACCAGTAGCAAATTAATGGAGGAATGAAAAAAAGTTCTTTTAAGCGTACCTAACACTCAATTTCGCCATCTATGAAACGATGATGTAATTTCGCTGATTTTCAGCTGAGTCATTAAATTGGAGGTGAGACAAGAGGTAATATCCTAGGAAAAGGTCAGCTGTGCCCCGTTAGATGAGAAACTATGGTATCAAATAAAAGATGGAAGTATCAAGAGAAAGAGTTTAATCAAAGTAGACTTTAGCGGAGACACTTCAGGAGAAGAGTAGAACTAGGGTAATATAGTAAGACACTATACGACAACCCGAGACTGGGCATTCAATCAACACAGACCAAGAATGCAAGAGTCTCTCCGCTTCTCTAGGTTCCTCCTAGCTTCAATCGCCGGTTCCGAGCGGCCAATCTTCGTGCTCTAATTCTTACCGTATCTCCTCCGTCTTCTATATCATGGAGAGAGAGAACTATCCCAGCTTTATACTATGTATGTGTCAGCTGCGTCGAGTGTGACGTAAGCGCTTCAAATTACGGAAAAGGCAATAACTATTTTGATAAAGTTCTGTTTCTGCGAGTGTAACATGTATTAGAAGACCTACTCTTTAACACACATCTTTGATGACAAGATGTTTCATCTTTTTATTGGCATGTAAATCTGTAGTCTCAGATCAATATATTTTGGAATATGAGACAACCAAAATTAAAGTATTGTCGTCACTCGGCGGTACCAGGCTTGGACGGTAATTTGCATAAGAAGGTAGGACCCGATTATATTCCAAAAAAGGTAATTTCGGCGTTAAATAAACGGGATGTTGATCGTAATATGAGGATTCCACATTAGAGCGTATGATAGTTAATGTATTTCTGAGCGAGTCTTGCGTGCGCGTTGGTTACTGTCGCAGAATGCGTTAAGCGATTCCACTATCTTTCTCCACGAAATCCTTATTGTAAGACACATCTCTCTTTAGTTACCGCACTCACATCGAATGAATCAGTTCCACCTAGACCAGAGATTCTTATTCATTCACTCACAAAAATAAAACTATCTTGCCCGATGATTCCGCGAGGGCAGTCATATTACCACGCCGAGTTACGCGCGACCAATTCATACAATAAATATATAAAGATTAAATGGTTTAGTACTTACAGAGAAGATATAGACGCACTTGACAACTAATCCCGGATATTCATTGATCACAATCATCTCTAAATAGCGAGCTTAACAAAAAAATTCGCCTCAATCCCTCTTCGACAGCAAACTACAACTAATATAATTACTCGAATAATTACACAGAATCCTCTCTATACATCTGAGATGAACCGGAAATTTGTCTTTTGTAAAATACCTGACTGAATGTAGTTTTGATATTATAATCGCACATCAAAGGATCCGAGATATAACGCAGTCACTACACGAAGTGCGAAATCTCACGTTCATAGCGCGATAGTAAAATTGTCTATATAAAGTACGTCTATTTATGTGGTTTATCTTATCTTCACTTTGATATCATAGAAAGTTGTATTAATTGACAAGAGACACTAACCGTTTTGGAAAGAAATATCACCACTGAAAAAAACTATCAATAATATTTCAGACTTGCATAAATAAGATAGGTAAAAATAGAGCTAACCACTGAGAAAGACTGGATATGGCTCAGACACACTATTCCAGAGCGACAGCACTATCGCGACAAGGATATTTTAACACACGTAATTCCAATAATATTGATAGCTACACTAAAGACTATAACTTGCGCAATGGGGTCTCGTATTATCCTATTCCCCAATCAAGTTTGTCTGAGCTTTCGCACGCCAAATACATAAATTGAGCCCCATATACCTAAATTATCCGATTTTCGCTCTTTTAATACCCCGCATTACTTAATATGAAAACAGAGCTTACGTGCGCGAAGAATATCCTTATCTGATAATCCGAGATACATATCCGAGCTATCAATATATACAGTTAATTTCACGCAAATATAGATTTTATATCTAAAGTAGTGGTTCTTTATTTGTCGTCCACTCGGATAACTGTATCACTCATATCGATTTCACTGAATATTCTATCCGTATCCCCGCTGAACGACAAGTGAATATAAAATTGTTCTCAGACCCTCTCCGATGATTACTTGTTTAAGTAAAAACGCTACAATTTCTAAAACACAGACGCTTTTCCATAAAAAACACAAAACCATATTGTCCTTTGCTACCTTGGGTTTAACATTATAATGCTGTAGATTATCTATTGCTCGGAACACCACGTTCTGCAAAAGATAAACAGAAAAATCAAAATCTCGAACTGATTAACGCTAGGAGAAGAAAAAAATTAAAGGCGAAAAGAAACATTAAGAAAATT
Source organism: Trachelipus rathkii (assembly GCA_015478945.1). NCBI lineage: Eukaryota > Metazoa > Arthropoda > Malacostraca > Isopoda > Trachelipodidae > Trachelipus > Trachelipus rathkii. Next base: position 32,761 of record JABUQX010076879.1, on the reverse strand, counting down.
TTTTATTCTATTTTACGGAAAGCATACGTACAAGGCGATAGTGAAGATTCATTTATTCGGAAAATAACAGCGATGGTGGAACGGATTATGAGAAGCAATTCCTAAAATTTCAGCTCAAAACTCTTCGACACACGAAGCGTTCTTTTAAATATAATGAAAATGAGTGTAGCAACAACGATAATATAATACTAAATATACTCAATACTAATAAATAATAATTAAATATAATAATTAATCAATAATTATAAAAAAATAAATAATACATAATATAGAAATTAAAATAACTTCCACTATTATCGTCTATAAATATTTTATCAACCAATATTAAACAATGTTTGATTGAGACTTCATCAGATTTGTGTAAACTCGCAAATGAAATTGGAATAGATATAGCATTTTTCGAATTCAGTGAAGAGTTTAAAAATAGTCCTGAGTATGAAAGTGCCAAGCAACGCAATGAAAAAATGAATTTTTCTACTCAGTTTCTCTTAACCCATTGCGCTCATAATTATCAAATCTATCTGGAAATGAAAAATTCATTCGTTGGAGAAAAAAATGATCTTCAGGATATCGCGATTACGTTTCTAGACGCGAGGCGAAAATCGGAAAAAATACACCCACTATCCGTTAGAGGTGACGATATTAAAAGAAAAATGGAATATTTCGCTTCGTCGAAATCTTGTACAGATTTCGGGTGACACATTCTTCCTCGAATATCTCGGCTTACAACTTTTTAAAAAATCAGATATCGGTAGAGTATGTACAGTGCCAATCGTTTTAAAAATATATATCTTGAAAAAAATATATGGTCTCATTTTAGTATAAAACATGATTTTTACCCGATGATATAAGACAAAATTCCATTAAACCTATAGTTGATTATTCTCCTAATATTGCTTATAATGTAGTAAAATCATTATAAACGCATCGTACGTTCTCTTTCAATTCTTCCTAATTTAATGCAAAATGAATGAGTAGTCAATATAATAAATCACAATATTATATAAATTATACTTAATATATTAACTAGAGTTATATTATATAACTTATCATATATATATATTTATATAAGAATATTGTTATATTATTATTATATCATACATCCTACTTACTATATACCTATAAACTATATATAGTTACTACTACTAATCATATCTATATATTATACTACTATTAATATACTATAATTTAACTTAATAGTATAAAAATTTAATACTCCAATATTTAGCTATATATATATAAAATATATTTATAATATTATATAGTTAATAATCCATCTTATAAAACGTATTATAATACTATTAATATATAACTTATCTATGCGTACTTCTATCCAATAACGTAGAATACTCCTACAATAACTACTATACTTTATCATATATTCGATATATATAACATATATAAAGTAATATAATTATATCTATACCTACAAAGCAGTTATATAGTAGTAACATTTATTCCCCTTTGCGTCCTTAAGAGCCACTCAATAAATATTTATCGTATATATAATTATAATATCATGAGGATACATATAGACTATAATTTATCTCACTATCCATCCTTCCATTAACCATATAGACTATATGACATTAATAATATAATACTATATTCACGTATATCAGCTTCTATACACTATATCAATTTATATATTATCACCTTCTAATAGCTGTATTACCATGATATATATACTAATATACCTATTATATATATATATATATCACAAAATTGTATTTTATATATACCTATATCCTTTATTATTAAATTATATTAATTATATATAGCTTCATTTATTCCACCTTTTACTACTCCTTTAAAAATAATTACCAATTACTTCACTTTATACTCTCATACATGAATAATATACAGATTGTACTTAATGATTATTTCGAGTATCATAAAACTATTAACCTGTAACACACTCTTTCTACTTTTGGGTTGAAAATTGGTCCAATTTATTTGTCCCACTATAATGATCTATATAAAGTCGGATAGTATCGCCACACTATCAACAAAAATCAGTCATACATGTTCACGATCTGTCTTTCCTCCCCTCAATTTTTCCATAGATCACAATGAAAACTGAGTTCTTTATTCCTCAACGCACGAAAAAACACTATTTCATTCTCATATGGTACTGAAATTTTGACCAATATACCGAAACTTCACCTCTCTCTTTTGCTCCCCAATGAAAAACCAAATCTATCTATACTACACACTTTGTACATTATTCAATTTCGGAAGTCTCCATATGTTATATGTTAAACGAAATACACCAAATAAGTCTTTTTTCAAAAATTTTTCACATAATATGGAACTGCACATTTAATATCACCGCATAAATTGCATAATGAATCACCACATTGGAAGGCTAAGTTCCTTATATTATCTTACATTGCTTATTAACATATTCATATTCTCATAAATCATGATAATCTTTTCTCTATTTTCCATTAGAATTAATTTTTGCTCTTTCTCTCTCATCGACAAAAGAGTAGATGAAAACACGAACAGCGTTTCGCTATTGATTCCGAGTAAAAAATATCATCCCCCAAAATATGTTGGTTAAATCGACAGTAATTCTTAGTGAGTCCAATTGCGTAATAATTCAAATAAACCATAAATCCTCTATTATAATCACTTCTTCTCCTTAATCTAATTTAAATCTTTTTTTCAAAACAGAGATTATGATCGAGCCTAAAATATCTCATTTCTTTTTCATGCTTAGAGAAATCTCTATCAATCGGTGTATTTCTTTAAAATACCGGATGTTACGATTGTATTTTGGAATGATAATTCCACAACTTTCCCTTGAGTTATTTTTATCCAAATACCATTTTAAGTCACAAGCATCACTACCTTCGCCTTAAACATGCCTATCTCTAAGCACAGATATGTTCATCAGGGTGATATCACGAGATCCTTCCTATGAGACGATCGCGATAATCACCTCTGAAATTATTCATAAACTAATTATCTCATTACCACCTCAGCTGAAAACATTGGCCATTATGAAACTTTGTTAACAGAAAAGCTCAAAAAATCAGTTGCAACTTCAAACTCAAGGTATGCTTCATTATTTACAGTAGAGCTATAATGCGCTAACTTAAGGCCATGTCCCTGCAACGCTTCTTTGTTTATCGATCAAGTCGGAATAACTCGATAATATAACTACCAAGTTCCCCCTTTTTCTTATTTAATAATAATATTTCATAGGCTTATAAAATAAGCGCAGATTTAAATATTAAAGGGTTGAGCGTAAAAAATTACATATCTTCTCTCAATAATAACTTTTGCCGGTTTGTTTGCTGGCTGCTGCGCTCCGATCTGCTTGATCCCTTTTGTATAATTACTTTAAACAAGTGTACCTGTATGAAGAGAACACCATTTCTCCGCGCTTCATCTCTCATATGTATTACGAATATGTCTTCAAGGTATGTCTTTCTATTCCTCCGCAATGAGCTACAATTCAAAGATATATCCTCTCGCTAATCAAAACTTGCCGCTCTTCATCCATGTAACAATTTTTGCAACTAACCAGCAAAAGAATCGCTATACGTCTAAAACTTATATTATCATATTACGAACTGCACTATGCTATGTAACTCTTTCTTGAAATTAATAATTTCGTTATCGCGAGAGTTAATTGTCACATCTGCGTCCAGTCAACCGAAAAGATCATTCTTCTTTTCTTTCACCTTATTTATACAATTAATATACTTTCCTTAAAAACAGTCAATTCGATCACCCATTGCGCTCGGGTGGCTGTGTAAAAATCATAGGGTCTAAAGCGGCGATCACAAACTATTATGCTAACACCTAACAGTCTATTATTTCAGTTTACATTCACCGTAATCATTAAATCCCTGATTATCCGAACACTGAATCCTACTTGATTTCCTAAACTATACGTAGACTCTTTTCCAACCAAATGTTCTCCTATATAATGATCTCTAAAAATACTAAGTTTGAATCTGTCAACACCACACGTGACACATCGATGCGCGGAGAATCAGTTCTAGCGTAACATTTTTTTGTTTTAATATTTATTATTTCAGAGCTGTTACAAACCATTACTAGCCATTTCTTATCATATATTTATTAGATAATCGTTCCGTAATAATTTTTAAGACTATCTTCTCTTACTCGTTTGCTCAGTATGACTAACACCAAATGACAAGTGAGAAGCAGCGCTAGAATCCAAAAAGAAAGTATAAGTTATTTGGTGGTTTAATGAGCACACTCCCCCTTCTAAGTAGAAGGTAGCCTCTTCATGATATCGATTCAGCAATATATCCGTGTATCGATACGACACCACTGTATAATTAATATATCGTGTATGAAATTTATGCTGTACGGTCCATTATCAGTGTTGATTCGCCATACAAGAGATCAACAGCGAGAGAACCTCAGACTTTTTAGCCTTAAATAGGTCTCATATGATTAGATGTAAAAGGAAATTTCTAAAACGATTGACAGTAAGATCGGTGAAATAGATTTTATTTTAGTGTAAAAATATTAACTTATATTTCCCCCCGGCCCGTTTTCTGTATAATTTCGAAAGATTATCTATTTTTCCTTTTTTTAGGTAATTTTTGAGTACTTTTGTTCGATACAGCCATTGAATATTATTTGTCCAACACAGAATTATTAGCGCGAATGAATTTACTCTCTTCTGAGCGAGCGCTGAGTAATCGTTATCCAATATTTTTGTCTTCGCAAAATTTGATACTTATCAAAACTTGACAGTTAAACCTATTTATTAAAACATTTGGCGAGAATTCTCATATAATCCATAGGGTATAATCATGAGAAGTTGCAATCGAACTATACACTTGAACACCTTAGTTTTAAACGATTACTTTCATTCATATATTCTAATATATATTATCTAAATTTATCAATATTTTAAGAAGTTGGTAATTTGTATATAGTTGTTGCGAGAAAAAATGATTAAATTCCTGATGTAGTAAATAGTTATTCTTAAATTATACCGTTACAAATTATTGTACAAAAATGAGTTGCAATCATAATGTTAATAGTAATTGATAAAATGGTATAATTTAGTGACTCATAGCGAGCGCGTTGAAAACCAAATTATTAGCAAGGATAACTAACAACTGAGAAAAACCATTCTGTTATAATACACACAGCTTTATATAATGGCAGTTAGTATGTATCTTAAATACTAAAACAATTACATTACATAAAAGTATAATATAATCATCATTTCATATATCTATGAATAAGAGCAAAAACAATTAGATATTCAGTATATGATTATTATCTCGCCAAATCTCTTAATCACAATCTAAATTGTAAAACAAATTTTATCGAGAGCTAATAACCACCACCAAAAATATCACTCGTAATTAAACTTAAAATGAATATGAAAAGTAAATATCGTGAAATTTTTAATCACTAACATAAAACTTAGATAACATATACTTTAGATTTAATAATATAGTGAGGAAATTAGTTCGCTTTCAAGCAAAAATAACGGATTCATCAAATCACCACAATATTTATCTCTCTATCAATTCAATTTAATAAAGAATTCATCAATTTTTATTGAGATAAAAAAATTCTTCCTACGCTTCGCGAAGAATAACTGAAATCCCTTTTACCGTATATATATATAAGGATTAAATATATGATTTGGGTATATAAAAATATTCAAAATAGATATTGATGCAATATAAATAAAATATAACTAGATGATTACTGATAAAATATATATACATGTCCGTTGTCGAGACAACACCTGACTCCCTTAAATAAGAGACTTCCGAGTGCACTAGAGGCACCCAGACCCACAACTCACACATACCCCATCAACGCTCAAAACACACAAAACACTCCCATCCATAAATGACACGACTATCGAATTGTGTTCTCGTTAATCTTCTTTTTTTGCTTTTTTATATTTTGTTTATCTACATCTATCACACGATATTATTAAAATGAGTACTAACGCCAAAATGTAAAATTTAAATAATTTTATGATATGACGTATTCAAATAATATCTTATACTCATAAACCCCTTATTCATCTAAAAAATAATATAACCCATTAGTGAGCTATTAATCCAAGTATTGTTAATTTCATATTTATATCATAGAAAATTAGAAATGTTTATCATCAACCAAAGAAGAAGACAAACCTATGAGGGTTTTAAAATTCTCCGTCAAAACAATTTATATTCTTTTCCAATTGATTCCCCTATACATATTGAAAAATTCATAACTCAACGTCGTTAACTTATGAATAAATCAGAATCACACAGAGGAAGTGTTCTTATATGATAAGGGTTATATACGAAGGTGCGCGTGGCACCGGGCTTGATATTACAACGATTCTAGAAAACTGGTTTTTTCAACACACACAAGAAATTCTTTTCAAGGTAAAACCAGAGAGACTCACTGGACACACCTGAAGAAAAGTGACCCATGCAAAGGGTAGAATCAGAAAAGATTACTTAAAAAATTGATCATTTTTGTATTTATGTAACAGTTACGATATACTTGTATTAAATATGATAAATAGGCCTTCAAGAATACCCTCCAACGATTCAGTGGTTGACATTATGACGGGGAAAAAAATATTTGTTAAACAACTCCATGTGTACGCACGAAAATAATACAGTGGAAGAGAACGCGAGGGACGGGGAACGCGAGGCCGCGGATCTGGAGAAACGGCAGCGCACGGATCAGTGGCGCGGGGTCAAGTTCTAAGTTGAAGAGCATATAGTCCTGTCGGAAGAGAGTTACTTTTTCTGTCCGGATCCGCGCCCCCACCAGATCCCTGTCATTCTCCGTTAGTATGATATCCGGCGCCTATTATATCGCTTCTTCCTTAATATAAAAAGCTAGACGATCATAGATACAAGAACGACAAACATAGGACCAACGTACGAAACAGCGGGGGCTCGCGTTTGTACAATTAATGTTCTGGAACAGACACTCTCGTGATCTCCGCCCGTGCTCAGAACAGTGACAGATGATTCGACATCTGTGTACTTTCGAACATTATATGACACAAGTCTGGCTATCGTATCTACTCTTCCCGTCGCATAGATCCTAATCGCCTTGGATGAAATCTCTCGGCCGATAGCGTGAGCAAGCTATGCCCCAGTAATGTGGGATATTACATCGCGAGTCATCTCCATTAAACATAACAACCCAGAAATTCAATACCGCTTCAAGCGTAATGGCTACGGAAAGAAGCCTATACGCTTGTATTACATCTAACACAGAAGCATCACAGACACCGTCGAGAGGTTCTACGATGTACAGATTCGAACAACGCTCGTGTTCTATATTGGAAATAAAATATACGCGTGACAAACTTGTTGGATGATAGGGGGTACTAGTGACCTCCATCCTAATTGTGGGCATTCATCGCGATCGTGATGGCAGCCTGTAAGAGATCTTTGCGTTTTGTGAGGATTATACTTCAACCCGTAAAATGTTCTCGTTTAATTCATCGATCAACAATCTGATATGTTTTTTGAGTGGATCATTCGCTGGGGCTTTTGTTTGTAATACTTATACTAATTCACACTTTAATATATTTAAAATTAAGGTATATAATGGTTCATTACGCGTTATTTATATTTGCTCCACACTCAGTTAAGAAGCTTCATAATTCCGTATCATTATAAACTAGAGAAAAAATGAGCCTTTTGCGAATTTGATTTCTTAATTTGATTATATATAGTTAGTTTGTTAGTTGTAAATAAACGTCCTTATACCTTTCTGATTATATTTAGTATTATATAGTGTATATATATAGTGGTTTAGTACTTAATAAACTTCACTTTAACTAGCTATTTAACTAAACTATATGACACTATTTACTACTCGTTGAAAGAGCCCTCATTATATAGGGAAAATTTCGTTACGTATACAGTCAATGATTATTTCTAGCTTTTAAACTCCAGAGAGCGATTGTAAAAATTTCCATTAATTCGTTGTTTGTTTATTCCGTTTCCCTCGAACACAGAGGAAATTCCTGCTTAAGATGAACAAGGAGAAATTCTATTTCTCCCCTCCTAACGGCGCGATGATGTAAAATATTGTGATTACTTTATTTATTTCGTGGTCAACGATAGGACCGAAGAGGGGGACACTTAAAGCAATTTGCTTTTTCGTTGATTTTCCAAAGTTGTTCCTTAGAAAGGCCACCGACGACCCGGTAAAGTAACAGAAGAGGTAGTTGCTAGAAGCACCGCGCAACTCACAGCCTGCTTTTTTTGTTGTTTTAGGAACGCAGTCATGAAACCTGCTTGTGTCCAAATAATCCGCCACTTTCGACGCAATCCAACACACATATACGCGACCGCGGTTCTATCGATCACGTTCATTCTCTTACTTAAACTTTCAGACAATGCCGGATTTCCAACTGCATCGTTTTCACAATAACTCACGCAAAATCCAATCTTATTTGAGACTCACATACGTAAAATTAAAACAACATCATTTATGTGACGGGGTCCATTTATAGGTGAATCATACCTCATATATAGGTGTTGCGAGAGGGTACAGGAGAATGTTCATCTCGAGGAATAATGTTATTCAAAATTTCTGAGAAAAAAAACACTTAGAGAGTATGGTTTCACCCTTTGAGCGTAATAATGATGAGCCAAATAAAATCACGTTATCCCGTATATTAGTGAGTATTTGATGACAAAAATATTTAATAATTTGATTGGTCCTCTATTAAGAAATTTTTTCCACTCGAATATAAAAAAAAGAAATTTAGGCCTGGATATAACTAAGCATGCCTCCCATTTACGGTTAAGGTCTAACTAAATTTATATGCATTGAAATTGCATTTAACGTATGACCTTATTTTTTATTATTTTACTACAAATTTTATTTACTAGAGTAACGTTCCCTTTAAGTGCAATTAATTATTTTAGCGTTTTAGGCACACTATAATATATTTTGATCTTCTTAGTATTCACCTATTAATAACCAAAAGAATTATAAGGCCGGAAAAATTTTCCACCGAGTTATATAAGATGCCATAATTTGTCAGGCTTATTTTATCATGCAAACCTAATTATGAGTATCCTACAACGCAAGTTAAAATTGTAGTTTGTTTTACGTCCTTACTATGGTTGGCACTATTTTGATATCCCTCTTTGTTATTACCCTTCACGATACATGATGAGGGATTGTGGATTGTCTTTAGCACCTGAGAATTTGGCCATTTTCAACCAGCTATATCCATAGGTCTTAAACAAATCTCACTAATTTTTTGAACATTTAAAAAAAAAGTTACAGGTAATCAATGTTTGTAAGGGGTAAGTATGTGTTCCTCAATATTGTACGCTTGAAATAAAGGCGCTCGAAAATTACATTTTTATCGTCCCGTACTACGTTTTAACTTTATCTAAATTTCAATTAATGTTGATTTCAACTGTAGCAAGAAAACAGCCTCGGGCAAACACCAATTCAGGAAGACCAATAATAATGAAGGTGGGTGCGCAAAAACAATAAATGTTCCCTTATATATGAACTATTGTTGTTGTCTCCAAGTTTCTATACACTCGAAACAGCGTAAAAGACACTTAACGCCAAGATTATTAAACGCACACTAGAATAAAATTAACTGGTGGAGGTCACTTACCTAGCGGTCAGTGTAGCTTATTTTCTTAATGTATCTACTTTTGTGTATTCGAGAGAGTGTGAAAATGATTATATATTTTAGAATTTCCTTATAGCCACACGAAAAGTTATGACCAACTTACACCGATAAGATATGGATAATGGGTATATTCCTATCATGATATCAGATGGTCAAAAAAAAGTTTACAAATTACCATTTTAAAGGAAAATGAGTCTTACACACAGGATACGTGAAGTAAGGGGCTGCAGAATCATACAGTGTTTGGATATAATAAGAACAGAGCAACAGATGGCAATACAATGGCTCTTCATTAAAAAGAAGCAGCAAATATCACTAGGAAATAAGTCGGAAACTGAAACCAAGTTCCACGTCACGACGACAAGATCCCAATTATACTGGGCGATGAATTAAACCACCGCGCAACATAATTCAACAGACACATAATAATCGTGTCCATTGCAAAAAAGGGATATTTTGAAAAGTTAGACATAGAGGCATTTAAAAATAGGTTATCCACATGGCATATCTTTATTCTTAAATTCATTAAAAATCAAATAATATACATATCGTCAAAACACCACTCACTCCACGGATTTCCAACAGTTTGTTGGATACGAAACACACGACTGTCTATGGTGTCCCCTGACGGCTAATTCTTAAATATAGTTGCGGTAGGGTACGGAAACACAGGAGGAGTGATAATGTTCTCCTCATATGAAATCATTCAGCATTCCGCTTACCCCTGTCGATAGCGGTGTGAAAATCGAAGTTCACTTAAAATAGAATAAGACATCCATTGCACACTAAAAATTCGCCTGTACACCAGCGCGCTCAATAGTTTAGAGCATGAGGGAGTCCAAAAGGTTTGTATATTGAGAGCGAGTAAGAAAGATGTTTATTCTGTTAGTATCAACATTATATTATAATAATCTTTCTGGAGAGGCCTTGATGTGTTATCTCCAAAAGCATATACATTCGTGGGGATAACGCATATCTTATGACACCATTGGTCTGCCAATGTAACCTAGTATAAAGTCCAATCTTTTGCGCGAGGGTAATATGTACGAGTCTTATATCGTCCTATTAAATCTTCTTTGTCTCCTCATCAACAAAAAAGGGATGATAATAGAGTTTCGTCTAGTTGGATCGTACTCACATAATCTATAAATGACGTGAATCCCTTGAGTGAATCATGCGCGAAAGTATATTGTAGGTACTCCTTGATCCATATCAGCTAAGATTATTTTTTGCCAGAGGAGTAACATTTGAGGAACCACATGAGAGGAGAGAGAGGATCCGAGCCGTTTCTCATCGGTTTTGCATCTATATACAGAACTTTTTATCGGTCCGTATACCAGTCTCCATCCTGGATGCGATGAAGGCTCGGATGAGCCCACATAACTTTAAATGCTAATTCACCTGTATTGTTTCTTGTATAAATTGATAGATACCTGAGCATCACCTTTACAATATAAACATATTTTAGCATTATTTGATCATTTTTATCTGATTCTAGGATAATGGCCCTCGAATATACCACTGCTCACCTGATAACGCAATCCTCGATTATTAGATCTTTAAACAAGCTTATACTATTAAATACTGATAAAGCAATGAGAGATTGTCAAGGAAAGAGCAGGATCAAATTTAATTTGAAACCGCATCTGAAACCGATGTGTTTTTTCAGCAAGATAATCGCTAATAAAGCCATGTCCCCGATATTGTCGACTCGATACTGATTTCCGTTCACTTTTTTTATAATAATTAGATTATTGAAGGGCGAATTCTCTAAATGTTTTAGCAGGTGCTGTCGATGCTTCTGCAGCTGATGATGAAAATATCCGTCTGCATCTTTATTATTTTTATCATCCTTCATTTTCATTTTCATATTAAATTCATCAAAGGTTATTTTACATAATGCGTGCATCTTGTTAATAGAAACATCAGCACTTGATTCAAAATAATTACTTTTAAGAAAAGAAAGTAGGTTTGAAAGTTTACCACTTGATCCATCGTATTTTTCAATTAGTTTTTCTATATTTACCGTTAATATGCTTTCGTTTATTAAAATATGGTTGAACGGCGGTGTGGGTATGTTCGGCAAAGGTCCAAATTTAAACCTTAGAGATTTGTTGTTTAAGTACATGATGTTGATGAATGGATTTATGTGGGACTGCCAAATTCCCAATAAAAGAAGTATTATAGATGGCAACCCCATAACATGCGGAAGACAAATCTTAGTTTTATTACTGATTTCAGGTAAAATACCAAAAACCAAATTCACGACGTCGTAATACTTCAACTCTTTTATCGTTAACCAGGAAATACCATACACTAGACCTAAATAAAGAAGTAAAATGTTTAAACAATCTCTTTTTAAAGAGGTTTTAAACAAATCGATCACTTCAGTCGATAATGCTCCCACTTTGCCAGAGACCAGCTGAAGCTCTGTTTCGTTTTTTTTCGATCGATCTTGACAATTTTTTTAAGGCTTCGAGAATTGAATAGCAGGAAATAAGATGAGACGATCGGGAATAATCGTTAAAATACAAATTCATGTCGGCGTTTAAATTAAATCAAATGGTCTTTTTTTCCTACGATTGAACTGATTCGTTTCCCTAAAAAACCAAGAATCGTAAAGGAAACGATGAATGTTTGTCTTACTCAAATTATTAATCAAAAGTCTTTTAAACATTTGTAATTCCCAAATATAAGTAGCTGGAGCAACGTAATATGTTCGCAAAAACAAATATAATTTTAGCGTTAAGTAATTCGTTGGTGTTGTTGAAAATAATCTTTTACCATTTCCATTCAAACCATCATTCGATATATATAACACCGCGTTGAAATAAAATAAAGATAGTAAATGAGAACTATATTTCGCTTTACTTTTACGATCTAAATGATCTTCAAAGGTCAACATTCTTTCAATCGAAGTTTGAAAATGTTTCAAAAGTCTTGCAGTATCCTCTATTTTATTATATATATTATATTATTATTATTATATATTATTATATATAATTATTATATATTATTATTATTATTATCTTATATTATTATTATTGTAAGTAGAAAATCTGAATTTTATCCAAGCAGAATTGAAACATATTTGTTGATAAGTGATATATTCGCCTCAACAATAAAAAATGCTTCTCGCCTCAAAACGTTCATCCCATTAATGTATCGATGTTTAATAAGAATTCTCATTTGCAGATTTGCGGCCCTATAGAAAAATTTGGTAATAACATTGTGTTTATACCACATATCGTAAATATCGTCAAGAAAATGAATTGTTGAAAATCTCTGGTTATCTCAAACATTCGAGGAAAGTCGTAATCGTTTTCATCTTGAGCTTCTATAATGCTCTTTGCATTCTTCATTTCAGACTTTATAATGAACAATGCTAAATTTAAATTGAATTTTATTGCAATGCAAAAGCTTTCCCATATGCTCTTCATTAAAAAATAAACATCGCGTTACATCTAAGTTGTTTATTTCATTTATACTCGAAATTAAATTTCTTTGCACTAACGAAGGCGGATAAACAATTAGTTGTTAAAATTTTCTTTTAATTATTTCTTAACGTTCACGGTATGAAATCTCTCTACCAGTTACTTGGAATCGACCACAAATTTGAATTTTAGAGTCGAAATATTACCATAATGATTAAAAAAAATTATGTTTTGAAATATAATTTAATTAAACAGATCTCAAAAATAAATTTATTATCAATCTTCATATCATTCTTCTATACTACAAAGCAAGGAACTCGCACTTCTTAACCAGCGTTAAGGCTTGCTTGAGCGCTGAAAGCTAGCGTAAGACAGTATACGCGTCAATGTAAAGTCATTTAGTAATTTGCAAAGATGTAGAGGAAATGAATAGCTTAACTGTAAAATTTGTTTTGTGTTTTTAAATTAATTACTGTAGATAAGTGAAAAGGGCCGGTCCTGCAGTGCTTTTGGCGCAAAAACGGAGCGATCTGAGCAAGGGGAAAAGAGAATAACGAAACGCCGCGTTTGCAATTAGGAGCAGGTTGCAAGACGGAAACTGGTGCGAATGGGAATCCGTAGAAAAGTAGTCGCCGAGCAGGTGACACCCGAAACAGAACGGTTGAGAAATGAATAAATTATAAAGTAGAATAGAAATGTGGGGTGAGATGAAGGAAAAAGAGTGGTGAAAAAAAAAGTCGTTTAGGATGAAGGTAAATGACGAGAAGAAGAATCAGGGAAGTGATAGTCAGTAGTCGAGTTGACTGTAGTTCGTCGGGGTTAATTGCCGACGCGTGGACACCTGCGCGGTGACAAATAATACGAAACAAAAACAAAGTTACTTGCGGGCGTAAATGTTCCCGATCCGCAAACCAACGAGAGTTTAGGGATTAAGAGGTGCACGGAGCTGAAGAAGAGGTTGAGGCAAAATGTAGAGAGTCCGTGAATCAAAGCGGCCCGAGCGCGAAAGCAGGGTGGTGGACCACGGAACGTCGAGATTGCGGGACCGCAAGTGGACGAGGAGTTGTAGAACGCGGGGGAAAGCTCCGAAGAAACTAACCGCTCCAAATCTGCAGCAAACCGAATTAGAAAACGCCAAGGGTGCGGGGGAGAAAAGTAGGTGTTAATGGTTACCGTGGGATGAGGGCGACGCGTAAGCCAAATGGCGCAGCGTAACGCACATTCTAACCAAGGCAAGGAGAATGGCAGAAGCGTCTCAAAGCAAAGGATGAAGGCCCAGCCGCGGGAAGAGGCGAAGTTGAATGAAGCGAAAGACGGCGGAGGGCAAAAGAAAAGTGCGCGACGGGTGTGCTCTGTAGCCCGCCGACGTCGACTGAAAAAAACCGCAAACAAGCGAAAGTAAGAACCATCCACAAGCAACAGAGACGATAGCTGCAGGAAAGAGTGCAAGGTGAAAAAGAAACAAACAGAAAAATGAAACGGGTAACACCAGGGCGCGACAGTGGATATGTCACCGAGCAGCAACTTAAGAGAGAGAACGCCGAGACGGATAAGAAAACCCCTCAGACGATGGAAAAGAAGAAAAAAAGAAAAACGGGGAAAAAGTATCGACCGGGAGGAAGTAGGGCTGGAACACCACAGAGCAAAGAAAAGCAGAAAAGACCACCGAGCCGCCGTTATTGCGGAAAAAAAAGAAGACGAAAACAAAAATGCGAGAGCAAAAGGACTGAAACGAGAGGCACTACAATGCGACAAAGTGGGGGGGACAGCAGCGAGGTGCCAAAACAAGGGATATTCGCGCTCATCTCTTTTTTCTTCACAAGAAAATGTTACGAATAAAAATCACGAATCGGATATTTCGCGAACGACTGAATTATTATTACCTAAAACTAAGTTTATGATATCTTCAAACAATCAAGACGCTATTTCTAGCGTCGAGACCTCCTTTTTGACCGAAAAGGGAACAGAAGCGAGTATCGAAGAAGCGAAGTTGACCAGTAATCCGCCTCTAGTCATTAAGAAAAAACACGAAAAATATAGATTCACGAATAATTCTAGCAACGTAACCCCGTTAATCACTAATATTTCAACCTCACCAATGAATGATGAAACACTCGACAGTAATAATACAAATAATAAAAGCGCAACGAGATACTTCACCGATGAACAAATCACATTAGCTATCGTTTTAATATTTTTCATTTGTTTAGGTTTAAATATAATTTTGGCGGGGAGGTGTTTTAGCAAGTAAATAAATATAATCAAATCTAATAAATTAACTAACGTTTTTCAACCAAATAAAACAAAACCATCAAATTTTATCAAAAGTATTTATCGTTACTCATTCATTTTTTTCTTCAGACCACCGCTTCGATTAACGCGCGCTTCGATTAACCTCCAACATCAATCGAAAAACAATCAATCGATATCGTTTATCGACCACAATCATTCGAAAGATTCGCTATGAAACCATTTAATTTCGATGTTAAATTTGGTGAAAATGCTAGCGCGCTCGATGTCACGAAGCCCCGCGAGTTGGCGAAGAGCGAGACTTTGGCGTTTAATGTCGTTATTTTTTATTCTTTTTATCAGTCACTTTTCCTACGACGACAAAAATAATGTTAACCGCACGGCTTTCGTAAGAGCTATAATGGGCTCTTACGATTCACTTCGAATGGTGCGCTCGTGAATTCGGTTGTCGCAGTAATATTGTAATCGCCATGAAGTTTCAGCACTCCGGCAGCGGAGACCGCACGCCGTCGACTACTTTCAACCTATGTTGCAGCAGCAAGGACGGAGACTCCCTGGTTACATTCTGGAAGGCTAGAAACTACGTCCTATAACGTAGAGACATCGTTGATGTATATCAGAGTTATATGATTAAATAGAAGAATCGAATAGGGACTTTCGCGAAGAAAATCGCTAGGTGCAATAAGGGGACTCGTGCTTTTGAAACTAGGTAAACCCGAATAGGAATGTGTCCAAATTGAACTCAGTGTGTCTGTCACAAAAACAATCCAGAGGGGGTTTGAAAGAAAAGTCTCATATATAGATAGATTTGCGGATACCGAACGGGATGAGATCTGAAGGGCCAACCCAGATGTTTGACCCAAATTTGATTAGTTAAACCGAGCCCCCAACCGTGCGAAGGAAACTAGAGAGAGAGATGCGGTTAAACGGTGAAACAGGAGAAGAGGAAGAGAGAAAAATTTCGAAGACGTGAAGAGAAACGACGAAGGAAATGTGGAGAGAGAAAAAGCATTGCTCGACGACGAGAGAGTGGAGACGACGAGGGTTATCAGGTAAAAGATGCCCTGTTAGCCGAGAGAGAAGCATAAAATCGACTTTCGTGATTTTCGCGGGCGAGAGAGAGAAGAGAGAAAGAGAGAGAGAGAGAGAGAGAAGGAGGAGAGTCCGAGACGATGACTAAGACTCGAGACGGGGGAAGACGCAGAGAGAAGCGTCGAGACCGAGATGAGAGAGAGAGAGGAGAGAGAGAGAGAGAGAGAGACGAGAGAGGGGAGTTAGAAAATGAAGATTTTTCTGAAAGGAGGAGAGAGAGAGGGAGAGATGAAGAGAGAAAGGAAGAGGAGAGAGACAGAGTAGGAAAACAAGAGAGAAGGAGAGAGAGAGAGAGAAATGAGGAGGATAGGTATTCAGATGAGATCACGAGAGAGATGAGAGACCTGTAGGCGGAAGAAGAACAAAAAAAGGGCCGACAATTTGAGAGAGAGAGAGAGATCAATAAGATAGAGTCACGAAAGAATGGAAACTGGAGCATTTACTCCATAAATTTCAATGACCCTTATAAGTCCAATGAAATGACAAGATATCTCCAACTGTTCCTATAACTGTACTTAATTTTTTAACAGTAAAAAAACCCAAAAAAAAGTTTATAAGAGGCCGAGACGGATGGAACTCTTGCACTAAAATATAAGCGTTTCAGCGAATTTGTCAGCTTGATCCGTTATCGCGGCGATTCGGGCCGTTCCTGTGTGATGCACTCAAATTCCTGTTCTCTTGATTGGTTAATGTAATTCTTTTCAATTTGAAGCGTTTATGAGTCAATTTTGCTAACAGGCTGCAATCGGGCTTCTGGAAACGCAGCTAATGAAACAGCAACACTAAAGATAGTTACAGACTTACGGGTTACACAATGCCAATAGTTTTGTTGAAAATTGAAAAAAATATATATTAAAAACTTCATTATGTATATAGTTTTATTTTAATTATTTATTTCTATTTTCTATTGAAGTTATATCACTTAAATAATAAATAATATTATGTATATAGTTTTATTTTAATTATTTATTTCTTTTTTCTATTGAAGTTAAATCACTTTAATATACAAAAAAAAAAAAAAAAAAAAAAAAAAATCAATTAAAATCAAAAAAATCAGATATTCTTCCTGACTAACCACATAAATCAGAGATAAATCAAGTAAAAAAATATCAATTGAATTTTTTCATTTGATTTTTTTCGTGCCATCCCTGGTCCCAGTCAACCAATAAAAATTAATAATTAAGAAGCCGCATTGGCCCCTCTAGAATGTCCCAGCCAACCCCTAATAAATAATAAATAAGAATAATACTTAAGAAGCCGTATGGGCTTATCTAGACTGTCCCAGTCAACCAATAATTAATAATTTAAAAAATAATAATTAAAAAAAGCCGCATTGACCCCTCTAGAATGTCCCAGTCAACTCGTAATAAATAAGAATAATACTTAAGAAGCGCATGGTCCCTTTTTTAGACTGTCCCAGTTCAACAATAAAAATAATAATTGATGATGATTTGCATGCCCCTCTAGAATGTCCCAGTCAACCCATAAAAAATTAAAGAATTAAGAATAAATTTTTAATTAATAATGAGAACTAATTAAGTAATAGTATTTATAATATAATTCAGAAGCCACATGGGCCTACCTAGACTGTCCCAGCAACCAACAAAAATTTAATAAATACAGAATTGATAATGAACAAAAAGGACCTAGTCTAGACTGTTCCTAGTCAACTAATAACAATTAATAATTAAGTATATATTATTCTAAATTATTAATTATTATGGGTTGACTGGGACAGTCTAGACAGGCCCCTGCGGCTTCTGAATTATTATTCTTATTTATTATTTATTATGGATTAGGGATGTACCGGAACCAAACCAGGTTCTTGGCCGGAACCTCGATTTTTTGAAGGAAGTTCCAGTTCCGGCCGGAAACCTAACCGGAACTTTCTACATTTTTCAAATGTCTTTTTCTTTAATAGAAATTCTACATGTCATACGTCGTGATTTGATCGACTCTGTAACACACGAGTGAGTTTGCAAAAATTCCGATCGGAGAGGTAGTGGATTATGCAGAAAAATACACTCACCACTCCCTTGAAACACCACTTGATAGTAAACTGCGTCACACAGAGAGACTTATTTCATGATAAAATGACGCTCCTCCGAAGGCTCTATACTTTCGAACAAATTTTAAATATGAAACCGAGATATTTTCACATTTCAAACCGAGTAGCTTTAATACTCTAGAACGGGGTTGGGGATAATTTTTTTGAGATTTTTTTATTTTTTTACAGTAATTTTTTATTTTTTTTTTAATTTCTTGGCCACCTTCCAGTTTTACACCATGTGCACCGGATTCTTATTATTCTGATTATTACCTAATTAATAATAAGTAGTAAGTGAATAAGATTTAGTTTAAATTAAGTTATTTAAATTATATATATATATATATACCTATATAGTTAGTTATATGTATAAATAAAAATATATAATAGTATATATTAAAGAAAAATATCAATATATATTATGTTATACTATATATTATATATATTATAAATATCCATACTATATGAGAGAGGTATAGATGATATATATATATATAGTATACTACGTTATATATATATATTAGGGATGTGTCCGAATTAGCTGAAAAAGCCTCCGTAAAATTACCTGATATTATCTTTCGGCTAAAGTGCTATGTGCGGGACCCGAAACCGAAAAATATAACGCTCATAATCCACTCCACTCTCGCCGAATAATCCACTTCGCATAGTTCCCCCCACCCCAGAATAGTTTTTTTCAAAGTTCGGCCGATTCCGTTAATTGGAACAAAAATAAAAGAAAAACTTACACTGGTCAACAAAAAAAAGAGTGAAATTTTTCTTGGATGGACTTTAAAGTAGCAGATATATAGTAAATCTCGGAGGTGCTGATTCCAAATTATTCTCGGATATTACAAATGTATTCACATCCCGTTTTTCGTAGCAATCCATGGAGAGAATCCCTATTTTGCAATATATCCCTAGGAATGACAAAAATTCATGTGCGCACTACGAAAGCTGTATAGACGTTACCTTTCCGCATATATCTACAAGTAGCAGCAAGTTAACTGCCGGTCGAATATTCGTAAGCATTGTGTAACTTAGAACTCTTACATGTAATAGAAAGAGGATTGCCAATGACCTGGATGATGTCATCATCCATCTGAAATACAGTCGGAATGTCCGTCATTGTTTACCCAGGGTGAACTTAAACGATCTTGGATGAGAGTTGTATTTGCGGAAGTTTGTCCTGAGCTGTTTTTGGCTTCGACATAGGTTGCATTGGAAAAACTGACTACTGCGAACCATGGCCATCAAGTATATAACATTTATCGTAAACAGAGAAGCAGAGCTGCGGAGGGTTCTTCCAGTCAGATGGGGTAACCTTGTCGCCCACTATGCAGTGAAGTGTGCAGGCCCCTAGAGCTATCGCTATGGGCCTCCCACGGCAGTACAACTGGTTGCAGGTGAACGTGGCGACTGTTTATGATACTTCCTAAGAGCAAGTTTGAAAGTGTGTAAAAGTTGTTACACAACGGCATACAAGTTATTGCGTTCGCGTTCCAGTAGGTATGAGAGAGAAGTATGCAAAAATCAAGACAGTTTGGAGAGGCTACAAATATCAGGTACATGGATGGGATGGTAAATAGCTTCGACCTCAAAATGGTAAAACATTTCTGCTATAAAACCGCATGTGTTTTGTCTCCTAGACAAGCAGAGTTCACCGAAATATCCCTTGAAGCTTAACCTTGGCTTAACCTCTGCCGACAAGCCGGGCCGGCAAAAGGACACATGGACCTCAAAAAGAATGGACCACCGAGGGAAACCTTGAAGTCAGGTGACAGGAAGATCGTACGTGAGAACCAATTGTACAGAGAGAAAACATCAATAAACTACCTCTACTACAACATAAAAACTTGGTAATTTTCGATGAAAATCTTGTGAAGGCGGCCTGGGACCATTGATTGAGAAGTGCTCACACTCGCTTCCGCGTGTCATATGCTGTCAGCCACGGGTCCTAGGTCTGACATGACGATGAAGAAAAAAAAAGCTGGGATATTTGATGGCCCACAAATACGGACACTCCTCCGTTGATGCTGCCTTTGCTACTACAATGACTGTGTTAGAGGCAAGAGCGGCGAATGCTTTCAGAATTGTAACACAGAATTTTATGGGGAACAGGAAAGCCGCAGAACCACTAACATTTGTTAGCTCTATGCAGATATTTAGCAGTAGACAGTTTCATTCTCATGGATGAATTAGAGATAAGGAAAGACCTAATAAGTGCGTCTGCATACTTTCACCGGATCCTACTTACATTTTCTCACCTAAAGAAAATTTAAGCCGGAAGCTCACACAATAATAGGGCGATTCTACCACCTCGAATTGGGGAACCTCGTTAAGTGGTATGAAGCAGTTGTGGAAACGCTTTCTCGTGCCATCAAGACTAAAATCAAATGGAAAGGAAGTTACCAGGGCCAAGTTGGAGCGCGGGATATCTCAATATGCATGGCGAAAAACCCTCGGACTTATTGCTCTCGGAGCTATGATGAGGGACGTGTATTCCAGACGCTACTCGCGTCAGTGTATGAGTGCGATACTACGATGGAGCGCAGAAGAGTTACCTCTCCACACGTCGTAGATAACTCCTTTTACATTAACTTAACACCCACTCCTCATAATCTAAAAATAAATATAACGTAATTATGTTATTTGCTCCGCTCATATTACTCTTCTATTACTCTCATTAGTCTTCGTATTATATGGGTTTATAACAGTGATATCTGAGTGCACTAACAGAGCTATTCTTCATGCTATTCTATCACGCTATCTGCAGATTTGGTCTCTCTTCCTCCTTCATATCGAGATAGGGAAAAACCAATTATATATATATTGTATATTATGAAGGCCTCGTTATCAATAAATGAAGTTAATATAATAAATAATTCGCTCATTTGCCAGAAGAGTAAAAACGTCATAACTCTAAAATGGTAATATTTGAATTACACTCAAAAAAGACAAATTTCCATTAACGTCGATCAGTCGTTATCATTATATCGTAATATATATTTAAATCGCGTACTTAGACAAACTAGATATATAATAATAAAGATTATTAATCCTCGAGATTAATTGGTTTTGAAATCGCACGAGCGGGACTCTCCCTTCAATAATATATATGTATAGAGGAAGGTAAAAATCAAAAGAGAATTTTGATCCAAGATCTGGATGTACTACACCCAGATTATCCATTTCTATATCACGAAGATTAACGAATAATTGCTGTTTATTATCACAGAACCCGTATCTCACCCAGTCCTTGAAGATCGATAATCAAGCACATTTAAAAATAATCAATTCTTATGAATTATTATTATTATTAGTCCAAGAAATTTATTGTTTACCAGTGTTATATACAATTTACAAAGTAATTACTATAAACAACACACAAAGATATATAATATAGTCATATAGTACAAGCTACTTATCTTACCCGTAACCTACCGAGCAGCAAACCATTACACATATTAAAAATAATTTAAATGAAAAATGAAAAATTTTCGTTAGTTAAAGATATTAAACTAAACTTTCATTTGAATAAGCGCTCTAAGGTAAAATGACAGAACATTAGCAATTTTCCATTTTCAGGGGATAACTTATTTCTTGTGGCTTCATAAAGTAATATTTTGCCCTCCTGTTCTAAAGAAAATCTCTCTTTCTCACTTGTCGATAGCCTCATGAGTCCAAAACCACCTCCCTGCCGTGATGGAGGCTTGAGAAGAATGAGCTAGTTTTCTGTTCAAATTCATAAAAACTCTCTCGCTAATATTCCAGTGTTCTTGTTCCACCATATATGATAGTGCACACGTGATCATTGTGTTTCTTCCTGCACATGGTCAAAGTAGGCAAACTTTATTAACTTTGTTCGAGTCTTCTTAGACATGTGTCAAAGATTTCTCATGAGTCGGAAGTCTCGGATCTCACTCTCTTAGTGTTACAATAGAGTGGAATCGAATCGTCTCAAAGCGTGTTACACTGGATCTTTCTCTCTAGATATATCACTCGTGCGTCCCTTTCTTTGTGTTCGTATGATGATCCACTTTGTGGGGATTCATTATTTTGCCTCACCCTGCTTATCGGGTCACTTCGACCAACTCGTATTCAAGGACACCTCGACAAGGACTGGAACCAGTCAGCTTTACTTTCCCCCCTACCCGAGTGAAAAAGTTCAAACGAAACTAGTCAACTCCTCGTTCAGCAGAAGGGTTCAGGAGCTAAATTTTATCATGGCATTTCTTTCTCATAGCTCACTTCCACACGCATATATATGGTATATAAACGAATTCAACTACGCTGAGTAATTCACTGCTTGAAACAATTACTTCACATCTCAAAAGTCAGATTTAAGGATAAGAAGTAAAGCCGTTACAAATCTCTCAGCCCAACATGTATTTTTAAAATCACATTGAGATTTAACTTAGACCAACCACCTCAAACAGATCTATCCTCTCCTTCTCTGATATGCATTATCTAAAGTCTTCTCTGATTCAACGAACAGAGTGATGAATAGCACTCGCTATTCGCACTTGAGAGCTTATTTGCTTTAGCTCACACTTGGCCTCTATTTAAAAATAGATTATATGTCTTAAAATGGAGGGATCACTGCCCGTCTGTCGTGGTCGATCTCTCCAGCGTTTCACATTTCTCAAATTTTGCAATACAATTGTTTCTACGTCCGATTCCGATTGTCAAAATCGGGTCTTCTATAAATGTATTGAGCCGTAAGTAGATTATCTTTATTATTATATATATTCGAGTTCAAACCCATTTCTCTATCTGATTCTAATGTGTGCATTTTAACACGAAGCGTTATTATACAATAGAGAGGAGCCTTAAATATTCTCGTCATGCAGTAATACATAATGCTATAAGATAGATATAGATATATGCGCATAATGGACAGATAAGAGTGTGTGCTAGTGAAAAGTATACACAGTCACGCTCATAATCGTAATGAACTGAATACTTGTATAATATATATATTATTATTTGAGTTTTGAGCTCCGATTATGTTTTGGTGAACCCATACAGCCCTATAGAATAAATTACCTCTGATGATTAAAACTTTCGTGACTATTGACAATACAATATAATGGTGTAAACTTTCTAGAGAATTAATTTTTTTCAACATGTTTAATACCGCGAGTAATAATAAAGAAGGAGCGGATATAATGCTATATAAGCACATAAAGAACAATAAAATAAATATATTAATATATATATAATTCTTATATATATATTCTTCATACACAACCTATGTACGAGGATATTGATATTCAAATAGTTGTATATTATGCTATAGTATGCTAACCACTGTCGACACAAACACATAAATATTGATAGCAAGCCACTCTCCCTAATACCAGCTACCATGTTTGGTGTTTTTGGGGGAAAACTCTAAAAATGAATTCCATTTTGTCAAATTTTTTTAGTGAAATATATGAAAAACCCCTCAATGTCCAATAAAATTCATGAGTCACATTAATAAAATATATTGTGATATTGCAACGTACAACAAAGTCACTCTGCAAATGACTGGCATTGCTAGAAAAAATTTGGATATTATTTTTTAATTTTTTTGGAAATATATAATAGCAATTCTCTCTCTAAATTTTCTCACCTATATAAATTTGAAATTAACTTTCCAAATTTGTCTTCGCACCAGTAATTCTCACCAGTTTATGTATGCTAAAAAAGCTCTTCCAGATTCGGCCCGAATAGTTTGCGGCAAAGAAGTTCTGAAAGGCATTACCGAATATTCAGGTATTTTGGCGAATACCGAATAACTTACCTGAATAAATTCGGACTACATCAACAACTAATATTTAATTATATATATATAAAAAATAATAATATAATATATACGAATAAGGTATGCCAAATAAATACCCTGCTACTATTGGTTCACAGTTTTATCGAATATATAAAATATAATCATTATTTAATATAATAATTATATATATTAAAAATAAAAATAAAATAAGTTCATATATATATATATTATATATAGATATATCTAGTATAGCTACATTATGTTTATTAGAGGTATGCTAGTGAAAAGAAAAGACGAATAACAGTAATATCTTAAATGTGAGTTCTAATCAAATTTAGTTAAAGAATGACATTGAAACAATAAAAGTGATAGAATTATACTATTATGTAGATGAAATATATACCATCATTAATTAGGTAATAGCTAAAATTAATTACATTACCTCAATAATCTATTAAGTAATAAAAAATGAATTATATAGTCAACTATAAAATATATATAAATAAAAAATCTATGATTTTTAATAAAAAAAAAAAAAAAAAAAACGTTAAAAAAAATCAGTGATTTTTAAATATTTGATCTTTTTATGTGCTCAAATCAACTAATCTGCTCAATAATGTAAATTCATTTATTGATAAAGACCTGGGTATATCAGATATATAAGAAAAATTTGTTACAGGGGTGTATCATTAAGAGTAATATTAAATTTATTTGATTTCTTTATAATTTATCTCTTTATTATTATTCCTGCAAATTATTAAAAGAAATTCTTTGTAAAAAAAGTAAAAGGACAAGGACTACAACAAAACAAAATATTAAAACTTAAATCTGTAAAGGCAAAGAGACAGTTTAACACAAAATTTAAGATACAAGAGTCTCTCAATAAAGAATTTTAATCTTACTTAAAAATGACTTATTTGAATTTTTGAAATTTGTAGTTTGCGCTAGGAAATAATACAGTTGCTCTCTCCATTTGGTTGATGGGAGGCTATAAACACTCCTCCATAGTGTGGGAGTTACACGAGTTTCATCTACATTTATCCTCTCCAAGACACGTTACCCGCCTATCTAAAAAAAAGCGTTTTTTAAACTTTGGAAGAGAACCCGAATAGAACATTTAAATAAATCAAGCCTAGACGTTTCTCAGAAGGCTCAAACGACTGAGCCCGGCGGCCAGGCACACAGCACAAGCATCATGTGCATCGTTTCCAGTGAGCTCGTTTGCTTCACTTCTTTACGAATCACAAAAACGGTCACCAAATCAAAGCGCCCGTATGAGGTATAAAATCCTCGATATATGGTCGCGAATTAGTGTAAATATGGTTTCTGGCTGCTTCTCGGTATCCTCTAAGCGATCTGTAATTATTTTTTAAATCTCTCTTTAAACAAAATTCTAATTTTATCGATTATTAACAGTGGTTGGAAATTGTGCTACAATAACTTGCTCTCTCAAAAAATTTTAATCATTTTCTCTGAGTTATACTTTTTATATTAAGGATACTAATTATATCGTATCATCATGAAATAGATACATTATAAGTACGGTATTAAGAGTTCGATGTGTGTGTGTGAGCGTTAGGCATGGATGTTTCAATTTAGGTGGTTTGCTCTCAAAGGCTTGTGAGTATTGATAAATATAAACTCACCTATGGAACTATATAACGAAAAATAATACGATATATTATTACTTATTTTATTGCACACATTATTCATTGTTAGTATTATATATTATATTATATTTATATATATATATATATATATATATATATATATATATATATAGTATATAATCCATATATAATGATTTAATATAATATTATATTAAAACCGTATATATATTTTAATATAAATAATTAATATTTGTATATATACAGTATATAGTATATAAGATAATTTGGTAATTGTGAGTTTTATAGTCGACCCATATTTATTTAAATATATTATTCACAATTATATATAATAATAATTTCAGATAAAAGTTATTATATATATAGTATTATATATATACATATTAAACTAATTTATAATTATTCTAATATTAAATAATAATATTTTAAATATCTAGAATTCATTTGAAAACACTTTTCACTTTGTAACGTGGATAAATAATACTAATAATAAAATTTTATATGTGAATATATAAATAGTTTTATTATTATTAATATATATAATCAGACAAGTTTAGTAGAAAATTAGCTGCTTAGGTTCTCCAGAAGCCCAAGCATGCAGTCCTCATGTGAGATCTAAAATTGAATTACTTCTCTGGAACAAAAGCGCTTTCAAAACTTGTTAAAAAATTATCAAATTAGTGTGCATTTGTATTCTCGTATAATCTATAAAGTAAGAGATTATATAGTACCTGGAAACCTCGGAGATATGTTAATAAAGAAAGTTTTTAAAAATGGCTCTCAGAAGTGCGAGAGGCACCGCCCTCTTACTATTCAAATCCAGCTTTATGATGCAATGCTGACAAACAAAGTAGCTCATGGATACTTATATGTATCTATTTTATGAAATGATAAGGAGTGCCGCCTATAATTTGAAATAATATACTCACCTATAATTATTCATAAGTATATACTTCAAATTTATATATAAAATTTTAGGTATTGCACAATACCTCATTTTCCTGAAATACAATGTTTTGCGTAATAGCCACAAAAGATATTGTATTGAAGTACAGTCTATCAACAAATATGCTTCGGCGCAGGCCCGCGCGATTTACTACGAATTCCCGGGAAATTAGCACGAAACTCTTACACTTACGGAAAAGGAAGCAGTTGAGTCTAAAATCTCACGTGTGACGGTTTACTTGACGTAGAAGCTGCAACAAATGGGCTCTGGAAACGATGCATGTGCGCCGGTGTGCCCGCCCGGGCTGCAGTCGGGCTTCTGCGAAACACAGCTTATGTAAGATGCTAGCTGAAAGTCGGATTACACAAAGTTGGTCTGTTCCCAGGCTTCGAAGAATACATTGTAACCAAAGTTCGAGAAGATCTTGCGCGCTATCAGGGGTATTTTCCTCTCAAAAGCACCGGAAACTTTCTCCAAAGGGGTCAACTCGAGATAAGAATGATTCCAATTGTGTTCGGCTTGCTAACCAAAAATTCTAAGAGTATAAACAGCAATTACATCTCACCAAAAATTATGATTTACTGGGAACATTCTTAGAGCCCAATGTGACTTTTTTAATTATTATTTTAATTATTTATGTTGGTTGACCTGGTATATCAGTGCTAGTGTATTAAACTTACATTTTCCTAACGAAAAATGTTTTCATTATAATAATAATAAATACTTATTTAACAATTGAATATTCAAGTAACATTAATTGTGTAATATTAAAAATAATATTCTTATATCTACTTAATTATTTAATGGTTTGACTTGCGAACACATTCTTAGAACGGGAATGCCTCTAATTGTCTATTGGGCCTTGATTCAAAATTAATTATTGTATATTCATGAAAGCTAAAGAAATGATCGGCTTGAAGGCGTACTTTATAACCGTCCTACAGATTGGACATTACTTAAGGGTGAGCGCGCAAGAAGGGCACGTAACTCGACTGGAACGATCATCGGTGGTCGACGATCCTGTTTCATTTACCGGCAAAAACCGTATCGAGGTAATCGTCTAATATTCGTCCGGTTTACCTTATACGCTTTCTGATGGCCTTTTTAAATTATCATTTTAATTAAGAGATTCTAATGACGACGACGACAACGACGACGACGACCACAATGACGACAACGACAATGACAACGGCCCGCTGCTTCTGCTTCCGCTGCTGCTGCTCCCACTTCTGCTGCTGCTGCTGCTGCTGCTGCTTCTGCTCCCACTTCTACTGCTGCTGCTGCTGCTTCTGCTGCTGCATTCGACAACGACCTGTCCCTCCAAGGAACGCAAGAAGCAGGATCTTCCTTTCGAACACTGTCTGAGCGTTTTATTTCTTTCAAAATCGAAACAAACAGGCAGTCAACGGACCATTTAGCGTGTTCTTCCAACGGATCGTCGTTCGCCTCCCAGTTTCTGAGTCCGAGGCCACAAAAGAAACACTTCACGTGATCGCTAAGTTTATAATAGTAAAATCCCGCCTCCGCTAATTTTTCTGGAGTCTGCTTAACCCTATTAGGCCAACCCTTGAATGACTGTAAACGAGTTTCTTGGATTGAAAATTCCTTGAATCGAAGTCCCAAAGAAGGACGATAGCCTTTTGTGTCACTTCTCCAAAAATTCCGAACATCGATGTCGCTGCTTGAGGAGCTACTACCGGCATCCGCCCAAAAATTTGTCGAAAACCGATTTACTCTCTCTATTGGAATATTTTGGGTTCTCCCTCCTCTGGCAAATGGACAATGAGGACTTTTGTATAAATGTTCTTCTTTCGGAGTATCTCCCAGTATCCAATGACCGATAATTTTCTTGCAAAATACGCACTCGCAAAGATCTTCATCGCGCAAGTAAAAAAAAACCCTCTTTCGCCAGTTCTTCTGGAGAAATAAAATATACGGGCCAATCTATGAAGGTAAATAATCTTTCTTCTTCAAACAAAAATTCGTAGTCTGGATATATAAACGTTTTAGACGGCCAAGGTCGGCTATTATAAACCTCTAACATCGGTCTGGAAATTTATAAACTCTTCAGATTCAGATACCGTCTAGATGACTAGTTTGAAGACATCAGAGCCCTATCGCGTGCGATGCGCGGTTTATATCTAAAGAATGAATAAAAAAATAATTTTTTTATACTTTTACCTCCGCGATATAGATATTTTTGAAAAGATTTTTTAATTTATCGTATCTAACGGATTAGTAACTCGATTTATATTTTTTTGAAGGCTTAGCCAGAAAGTGAAAGCGAAAGAGAAACGCGTCACATAAATACCGATTCGGAGAATGTAAAACGCCACTAGTTAGTTAATTTCGTTGAAGAAAGTTTGGAAGCTTTTCAGAAAATCGAGGATGAGATGACGTAAAGAAATCTTAAAGGTTCCATTTTTTACGCGTGGAACTGGAACGTCGTTGAGCGTATTAATCGATCCTATAGTAGCGTTTCAATAAGACCTTTATATAACTCGAAAAGTCTAAATCAAAATCGCTCTCCAAAATGTCTTTCAAAAAAAAAATTTGGATTTTTTTTTTTTAAATTTTTGACTTAGACCTTCGGGTATTAATGGTCCCAAAGAAATGTCCTATGTACACGGAGTATACGACTTAACGATAGTTCGTGTTGCTTGAGAATTTTTACCGTTTGATCGCTTTGAGGTCCAGATTTTTAGTGTTGCTGAAGAAACGTCATTATAAATTATATAGTGGACGCATCAATGAACCCGCCTCGGATTATCCCCAACCGATGGTCGTTCGTGTCATTACGAAACGCTCACTATTCGTTATTTTGAGGAAAAAAACGAAAATTCAACGGATGAAAAGGTATAGGGCTTTAAGCCGATATTTTTATGATTACCAATCCTTTTTCTAACTTTATATTTTTTTTTTACAAAATGTAGTCTTCGCGCTTTTATATTGCTTTATCTTATGATAAACTATTTTTTAGAGGGGTTTAAATTAAAGTAAAATATTTTCCTAAAAAAAAAAGATAAAAAAATGGTGAGACTGTCGTTGTTTCGTATGATGAAAATTAAGAAAATATAACAGCCAAAGAAAAATAAGCAAATATATGATAATGTGAATACCTGAATATTTCAATTCATTTAATAAAAATTGACGTAACGAAAATTCTTTGAAGGTTTCCCCACTTACGCTTCCGATCGGGGCGCGACAATTTAACAAACGTAACTTTTTTACTTTCTCGGGGCTCGAAAAAAACTCGCTTAGGGAACGAAAAAATTTATTTTAACTCATCTGTAGGATTACTATTATATTTATTTTTTTTAATATAGTTTAGTCTCCCTTAAATTAACAGTTTTCTCCGAAACTACTATTGAAACGGAAATATGAACTAAACAAAAAAATTTCAAAAAAATGCATCGACGCCCTTTTCTTAGGCTTTAAGCGTTTTTTGCTATAGGATTGATTGATAATTAATTAAGACTTAAAGAAAAATTTGGGAATCCAAGAAAAATAATGAAATAATCCAAGTGTGTTGCAAGACTTATTAGTATCATTTCTTTACAGTCAAATATTTACAGTTAAATTTTTTTTTGGTTCTTGCTCGAAAAAAGAACTCGCTTAAGGGAGAAAAAAAATAAATTATTTTGCACAATCTCCCGAGAAGTATAGAGGAAGTAACGTTATTTCGTGCCCCTTGCCGTTTGATCGTGTTGGAAGTCGTTTTTTTACGGGTAATTCGAGAAATCGTCATTATCATTATAGTGACGCTCATTAGAGGAAAAGATCCCCCGCGGGATCGATTGATCCCTCTTGAGGATCTTGTCTCCCGGTAATTACGAACTTGTCTCACTATATGTATAATATATTCGAGGAAAAAAAACAAAAAAGTTCACGGATAAAGGTATGATGAAAATTAGTAAAAATTTAAGAACATTACGAATAATAATAAAAAAATTAATTATATAGTGAGAAATTGGATTTACCTGAACAATCAAATTCCTTTTATAAGAATAGTGACCGACATAATAGTAAATCTTTAAAAAAGGTCCCACTTACGCTTCGATCGAGGGCACCAAAAAAACCTAACTTTTTACTTCTTCGGGAATGTATATGAGGGTTCTAAAATAATTACAAGCGAGTTTTTTTTTTCTACGCTATTTTAATAGTATCTTTATCAGAATCTATAGTTTTATCTCCCTTAAATTAATGTTTTCTACAGGAAGAGTAACTATTAGAGGTACTGTAGGACTAAACAAAAAAAATAATTAAAAAAAAACAACGCACGACGCACATTTCCTAAAAAATTTTAATTAAGCCAATTTTAAAACTGCAAACACTTCCAAAGCAGGAACGTCTCCTCTCATTTTTCTAATAAAAGTTTCTTAATTGTTTAACTCATCTATACCAGGTGGTTCTCAAAGCTTTTCGATTCGCTGGCTTCCCTTGACTATATTTAAGTTTGCCGTAAGTCATCCCATGGTAGATTCTAAAAAAGAAGTCTTCCAATTTATAAAATTAGGGAAGTCTATCATAAATTGCAAATACTTTTGTTTGCTCTCGTAGATGAGTCACACAAGTCATGCCAAAAAGCCAAATTCCAGATTTGCTCTCGAAGTAGTATAATATTATAAAGGATAAATTAAACTAACAATTTTCTAATAACAAACTTCAGATACTGTTAAAACTAAGTATAATTATCACTGAATTGTAAAAATAGAAAATTAAATACAATTATTGAAAATGCTTTTCAAAATTTCGGCACCCTTGTGGGGAAAGATGTTGCCCACCCAAATGGCCGACGCGTCACAACAGTTGGTGAGAACCGACTCGTATCGTATACTATATTTATATATAAATTTAATTATTTTTTTTTATAGTTAGTCTCCCTTAAAATTCCATTTCTACGATAAATAATTTTTACCCGTAGAGGTTCACATAAAAGTTTACTTCGGAACGATACGATCGTCATATCTGTACGTTTCGTAAAAGCCCCAAATAAATGATTCTACGCGTAATTAAAATACATATTTTTTTACGCAAATTTCAGAGGTCTTTTTTAAACGTAATAATAGTTCCATTAGTGAGTTTCATCGGAACCGTTTATGACTCAAAAGGTCTAATTCAAAATCGCTCTCCAAAAGTCGACCTCGGGAATATTTTGATTTTTTTCCCAAATTTTGAAATTTACACCTTCGACTTATAAACGGTAAAGAGGTTAAACGTACTATAATAATAATTATATAGATTCCGTTAATTTTTTTTTTGGGGTTTCTCTCGGGGAAAAAAAAACTCGCTTAAAGGGAACAAAAATAATTTAATTTTGCACCAATCTCCGAGAAAAGTAGAGAAGTAACGTTTATTCGTGCCCACGAGCGAACCGATAAGGGATCAATACGTGAAAAGACAAAACGTGATAGGTACCTTGAAGAATTTTATTGTTTAGTAACCCCCCGTTAAGTTGCTTTTAAGTGTACTATATTATTTAATATTTAAATAATAATTTTTCATTGCTTTAGTTTCCCTTCAATTCCATTTTTCTACGTAAATAATTTTTAGACCACAGCTGATGGTAACTATATAAAAAAAAAAATATTGCACTACGCCCCATTACCCTCGGAAACGTCGTCGTCATATAGTGGCGTTTCGTAAAAGCCCAAAATAAATGACAACGCGTTTAGAATCCATTTTTTACGCTTAGAACATCGTTAAGCGTATTAATCTTTCCAATAGTGACTAAATGTGGATGTGAGATGCTTAGACGCCTCTCGTTAGGTTGTCAGGTTCGCACGAAATAACCTTACTTTATATTTTTCGGGAGATTGAGCAAAATAAAATTTTTGTTCCTTAAGCGAGTTATTTTCAAATGAAATAAAATAAAAAATATTACGGAGTCTAGGACATCGCGAAGACCCATAAGGTTAAACGTTTCGTGACGAAGTAATAGA